>JACJUY010000796.1:0-14156 GCA_014220935.1 Platorchestia sp. MABIK
GCGGGGTGGTGCGGGGTGGTGCGGGGTGGTGCATGGTAATTCTCTCTGTAATGAATAACATAAAGGAAGATATTGTTCAAATTATTATGGATGTATCTTACAGCAATATATCTTTAAGACTGCAAAAATAAATAAATGCTGTTTTGGATGAATGACTTTCACATTTCTTTGGTTAGAAATCATGTTTAATTACTCCTATTACTCCTATTATCACCGTCTTCTGAACTTTATATTCCATTTGCCAATCATGCAGTCAGCGGAACACAAACTCTGAATGATTTATTCCACTTACGTGGTGTAGAAATTAACTTGTGATGATATACTGTATCTCTAGGGCAGGGGCTCCTAACCTGGGGTTGCCTGACGATATTCCAGGGGATGCGAGAAAAGTCCAGGTAAATTAAAGGATATCCGGCTATTTGACAAAATTTTTATTTCAAAGGGTGCGAGGTTCGAATGAAATTTCTTTGGGAGTGCGGGGCGAAAAAAGGTTGAGAACCCCTGGTCTAGGAGTACTCGTATACAAAACACCAAGGGCGCTGGGCTGTTGAATAACACGTTGACGTAGCGGTACAGGTGGCAACACAAGTTCTTTTTAGTGGATTCAGCTACTCTAGGTGCTGTAGCACGACTAAGTCCACCAAAAAAACTTACGCCGTTTTCTGTAGCGCTACAGAGGTGTTAGTTTTTCGAAAATGCGGTATTTAATGAAAACGATGAAATTCGGTTGTGCACCCCACGTCGTGATGTCTCTGGTGTCTAGAAATATTGATGAACTGCGTTCGACGACCAGGGCTTGTTTTTTTCTGGCTCATTCCAGTTTATCAGCCTGATATTTGGCCTGGTAGGATGAATTATCCCTAAATGCCTTACTTAACTGCTCACCAGAGTGCGGCAATGGAGGCAGTCTACACCAGGGACGTCACTATTTCCGATTCCCACCTGTAATATCTGAACATTTTCTGGTAGCCTACGTTCACGAACAGCTGTCAACAAGGCATTTGAAGTTGCTATGAGTGTCCTGACCTAAATATGCGATGTCTTTCATGTCGCTTTAAAGCCGTCATTAATTGCGCTTCGAATTTCTAGCTGATATAGAAATACTGAAATTGTTTTAACAACCTCCATCTCCCTCAGAATCCAGAAATGCTCGCTATGTATGTACATTAAATGATTTATAAAAATGAAAACGTATTTGGATCTTCAATGTACACACAAATTTATCAATTACGTATTTTATACAGTTTTAAAAAAATCAGGTCGAATCACACATGCCAAGTTGGGACTGCCTTTTCTAGTTGCATGCCTGAGATAGGTTGTATAACCGAGTCCCGATGCAGCATTCAGGAGGAGTCACCTACAAAAGAAAAACTTAATTTCAAAGGAGAAAAGGAATAACATGTCAGAGCTACTTTGTACTAATCCCCTTTTTCATAATAATGTACTTTATTTTAATAGGAGTGATTGGAAGATAGAGACTGTCTATTATCAAAGCGGAGGACGTGGGGGGAATTTCATGCGGGAGACGTGCAGAAGGATCAGCCCAGGCCTCATACGTACACTGGGTGTGATGCCGTGCAGTTTTGCTCAAGTTATTGAAATCACGTGAAAAGTTCCCGCGCGAGGGTATTTTGATAATAAGAGTCTCTTGAACAATGAGTCTTTTTTCTTTCTTCATGTAGAAAAAATCATCCCACGAAAGCATGCACAGTTCTTTTCTACTCCTGTTAGCGAACGGAATAAAAGGAATTCAGATGAACATTCTTTCCCCTCATTACCATGGTCCAGCATAACGAATCAAATTGAATAATATTTAGTTGAATTTAAATTTAGGCTGAAAATGCGTGTGATGTTACCAGTTGACAGTGATTGTGACACCCTGAGACATAGTCCAGAACTCCGATACAATTTTCAATCCGCACGTAAAGTAACTCGCAAGATAACATCTGGCTAGTCACCGATGAGTAGTTGAGAAGAGCAACATAATTCGTCAACTGCAACATGAATGACCTGAGGGCAACATTCGTTGATAGTAACAAGGATGAAGAGAAAAATAGCATTCGTCAACAGGGGCACGAATGACGAGAACAACATCCTTGAACAGCGACAAGGATGACGAAAAGACAATTATCGTGCACATAAATGACATGAATGACGAAAAAACAACATACATGTCAACAGTTCTTTGAATAGCGAAAACAGCAACACATCCGTCTAAAATGACATGAATTACTAAAAAAACAACACATTCGTCAACCGTACTTCGAATGACGAAACAACAGCAAACTCGTCAACAATGGCACGAATAACGAGATGAACATCGCGTTCGTCAACTGTAACGCTAAAGACCAGAAGAGCAACACTTCCCTCAAAAGTAACTCGATTGGCGAGAAGAACAAGATATTCATCAAGAATGACTGCGGTGGACAGTATTCGATCTCCCTGCAGAGCCAGGAGCAGGGCGGGCACACAATGTCTCTACGTTGGGTCACGGCCACAAAGTCGACGTAAGTGACGTTTTCATCGCACGTTAAGTTTCAAATGGAGAATTAATGGTGTGTGTTTCCGGGCGGCGAGCTCAATTTGAAATCTTGCATGGAACATTTCACTTCTGAATATCGGACGCAGATTACTGGACATGGGTTGTTTATTTTTTAATTTGACAAGTGCTCCGCTTCTTTTATGACGGTCATTATATAAATGAAGATAGAAGTTTATGGTGGGTGAGATAGCATTTAGAAAAATTTAGCTAGCATCTCTCGTTTAAAACTTTCGTTACAGTTTGGGATTTAATGCTCTATCTAGTGGGAGGAGAAGGAGTTTCCATGCAGGCAGCAGCCACACGTGTGTTTAAAAAATTGTATGATTGCAGTGCTGGGACGAATTTGATTTAGTGCCTCAAAGGGACACTTCCTTTGTAAATAAAACGTATTCTTTCTTTCAGAGCCAAGACATGTAATTAAAGCAGACATAAATTAAATTGCGGTGCTAAAATTTGTACGGCATAAAATATTAGAGAACTGACTTCTGGCGCGAAAGGTCGTAACTCTTACTAAGCATAAGCGGCATTTCTTGGAAAGATCCCATTAATAATCAATTTCGGCATCTTACGCTGTTTTCGCGTAATGGTCGGAATTTGGAAGACAAAATAATTATTCCTTCTCAAGCAGACATGTAAAAATTAGGGTACAAGTTCTTATCAAATTAAACTCAGTTCCTCAAAATCATTCTGTGAATAACTCATGATAGTTTCCTTTATTTGCCTTTAAAATGTGCTATCGACTAGCATGCGATCGTACCCCGTCCATACCTTCAGTTGTGCGCATTGCGCATCGCAGTACGTTGGTTCCCGTCAGAGAACTCTTCACATGAGGGTCGTTGAGCATGCTGATGAGAGACATCGGACTGGTCTGTTTCTCGCTCTCCCCTATATCCGAATTCTAGCATTAGCCACCTGTGCAGTAATGGCCCGAGGTGGCAAATTCACTAGCATTGGTAATTTCAAAATTTTAGATAATTACTCCACAAGTTTTGACCAGCGCATGTTTAAATTCACAAGCTAAACCTATCCCTCGACGAAATGGGGAGTGCCAACTCTTTCCTGTAAAAATAGTTTCTAAAATTATTTTTTTTAAATATTTTCCTCTTTTTACAATTTCGAGGAACGTTTCGTTGCTTCTTAGAGCATTGCTCACGCGAATGTGTTCCATAACTAGCATGTATTACTTTCTCCATCGATTTTGATGGAATTTTTTCCCTTTTTTTAGATGTTTCAAGTTTTTTTGAAAATGATCTTAAAACCACAAATTACTATAAGATCGTATAGTAAGATTCACTTATTGATTCATTTAATCATCGTAAGATTTTTTCATTACCATTGTTGCCGATCTGCTTCCTTTTTGCGTAGGCCAGATGACATTTTCTGGCACATTTTTTTCAGGTTGCGAGAGTCACACGCGTGCTTCAGTGTGTTCAGAGGGAACAAATTTTAGTTCCGCCGCCTCTTCTCTCGTACCATGCCACTCACACTTGTCATGTAGCGCAGGACACTGTAGAGCAGTTTCCTGGAGTTCAGGAAACTGTTCAAAGGTGCACTAACTTTTTATGTATGCATGTAAAGGTAATTTCACCGAATTTAAATCTTGAAAGGTAGTATTTATATCTCGAGAAAAGGTCACAAAACGAGCAAAGGATTTTGAAAATTGATAAAATGAAATTGTAATGCGATTCTTAATTAATAGTAATGAAATGCTAATGTTTATAATAATCAATAACACTTAATAACAGAAATTTTCACAACTATTTTTACCATAATCGATAACATTCAAAGCTTCCCAGTGTCTCTTTGTGAATATTACCATAATTCAAACAGACGTTTTTACCATTATTAGTACGCATCACCAACCTCAATTTAAAGCCATGTTTTCATTCTATTATTCACAAAACAACTCAACCTCAGCACAAGACGTCGTTTGTGTGCCGGTCATTAGATCTTGCTTTTTGAGAGCATGGTTACAGCTGTAAGCAACTGTATAGGTGCAGCGGTGTGTGATCTCGACCACATCGACCGCGACAACCAGTATTGGGATCTTTGACCACATTGCCCACATTTCAGGCTACCAAAATGTTTTCAACTCCTAAAAACAGTGTGATTTAATGGAATTATTTGTACTTTCAATGTGTGATGGAAATCATGGAAGAATAAAAATAATTTGAAAATTTAGCGTAATTGGGAATTGAAGGATATTTTGTTGTGAAGTTGTAAAACGCAGTCTACGGTTATCCTTTACATCTCAGTGTTGAATTCAACTTCAGTTCCTGAGTCGCTATTAAATTTCCGTGTGATTAACACTGAAATTCTACAAATGTTATTTTCAAAACCAGTATATCTTTCATTAGATTCAAACTGCTTAAAGGGTACCATCCGAGGCCAAATTGGGCCCACGCGGCACCCCTGACTCAAATTTTTTTTGTCGAAAAAGGATCCTTATGGTATGGGTTATTGGGCCATGAAATATTATGGAGCTACGGGCCCCAGAACCCCCCCGTCCCTCCAGGGGGGTCCAAAAGGGGGCCGAAATCATAAAAAATGGAGTGTGTTTCTTTTTTGTCGAAAAAGGATCCTTAGGGTATGGGTAAATTATAACTTTGTTAGAAATGTTCCAAGGATTCTAAAACTGTCTTTGGTTTTGTTCTAGCATCAAAATTCAATGAGGAGATACGTCTTGAAATATACATAAGAATGTATCACAAAACTCATTTTTAGTAAAAAAAAAACAAAATAAGGCCTAAATCGAAAAAATGACATGAGTAAAACAGGTTTACTTTAAAAAAAATACATATACTGACCAATTTTCAAACGAATCGGACGAAAAAAGGTCAAAATCCTGGATGGTACCCTTAATTAACACAAATTTCAAGCGACCATCAGTATCATGCATAAATCAAAAAGCCTAATCTCAGATTTACGTTAATATTTGTAGCTCCTCAACCACAAGTTCACCCACAAACGTTGTCAATTGACACTGTTGGACTTCGTTTCACTCCCAGGAACTACAGCAACTCTTATTGACCGGGTAAGTAAAAATTGATTTCTCCATTTGTGCTTTCACCGATCAGTTATGAAAACTGAAGGATTAGGACCCATTTAGAATATGTGACATAGACTGTGAAAGTAAAATCAAAATATTAGGAACCTCTTTAGACATACGTCATTGTCTGTGAGGGCAAAACCAAAGGATTTGAGACCTCTTTAGATCAACCTCATTGTGTGTTAGAGTGATCCCTATAGGTACATATACTTAGGTATATACGGCATGGTATGTGAGGGTAAAACGAAAGGATTAGGGAATCTTTTATAATAAACGGCATAGTCTGTGAGTGTAAAACTGTTGTGATTGCTCATAAATACCGATGATTTACGATCCAAAAAATAACGTTAGGAACATGGAGATACGACTGGCCAGCACATCATTCCATAATTGAGTTCCAAAGGAACCGAGTTGAAAATATGAAGAATTTTATCGTCAGTGAGGACCTTGAAGCATCTGTGACTGCTCTAAATAACTTCTTCTCGTTCGAACCACGGACCGGTGTCGAGACGCAGCCAGAAGACACCACGAATCTCAACCTTCAACTACGTCTGATTGTTCCTAATCTTAATAAGTGAAAAATTTGCAATTTTCTGGCAAAGATTATCTGTATAAATATTTTGTGAATCATTTGAATGACTTAGGAAAGAAATTCCGTTAGTATTTTCACATGTCATTTTCATAATTAGTCGTTGGTATTCAAACCCTTGCTTGCACACAAGCGGTAGACCGCTTTTCTCAAAAGAGAAGCCAGTTGGGCGGGCAACAGCTCATGGCTGAGGGCACGCTTGTTCGACGTCTTCAGCTTCTATGGCCGCGAGCGCTATTTCCTTAACTTACTCGGGCTCAAACCCTGAGTTTCATCTTCATATCAATTACGCCCTCAAATACGCCCTTCGTAATAAGAGTGCTCTGTTAATTAATCACGACGGTCATGACTAGCGACGGTCATGACAAACCACATGCGAGATGGCGTCAACGCGAGAGACTCACATGTCAACTGGATCACGCAGCCTCAAAGCTGAGTGTTCTCAGTAATTGTGTTTGGCTCGTTCCATATTCCAGCCCCTCTAAGTAAATAGTGTTTCTCAAGTGGCGGAGTGTAGAATGAATTGTGTCTCATTACCCATTTATTATCAGAGAAGAAGGCAGAGAGTGTAACGATAAAAGACAGATGGTTGCTTGAATAGATAGAGCTACAGATGCTATTTACAACGCTCAACATCAGTAGTTATACGTACACGTGAATGACTTCCAATATATCATTAGGCCACGCTTTCCACACGTTTACCACATACTTACGCACGCGTATTGTGCACACTGTTTGCCTTGTCTTTACCTAGGGTTAACGTCCGCATAACTTGTTCATCGAGTCAACTATATTGATTCTTATCAAAGTAACTACATTTCGTTTTGGAGGTGTCAGCTACCGCTTCGGTTGATCCTTACAATGAGAAGGGATGTCATTTGAACAAAAAGACAACAAATGAGCGTACATCCAACTTTCACAAGAATAACGCAATAATTTAAAAGATTGACCAGAATACAAAGAAAATATCTGATGATTGATCATGAAAGAAAAGGTGGTCGTATTATTATCGAGATAAAGACTGAGACCCAGCAATCTCGACAAAACCAAAGGATTAGGAAATCTTTCAGAATATACGGTATAATCTGTGAGGATAAAACCAAAGGATTAGGGACTCCTTTGGAATATACGGTATAGTCTGTGTTTATAACCCCAAAGGACTAGGGACCCCTTTAGAATATCCGTTATAATCTGTGAAAATAAAACCAAAGGATTAGGGACCCCGTCAGAATGTACGGTATAGTCTGTGAGGGTAAATGCTCACTGGGCCTACTTGTAACAATTCAGCTCAGTTACTCTACGTTCTCAATTACCATAAATTGTTGACGACGCTGAGTTCTCACAGCGCCGAATGACCACCATCCTGCAATGCTCAGCTGGCGCAGAGTAGCGCTAGAGCTCTTGCTCTAACCGTAACTGCGGGTCTGTGCCTCAAAACTGCATCTCTGGAAATCATTATAACGTGCAACCGTGTAAAAATGTTGAGATAAAATGTGTATTATTTTGTTTACGCTCACTCTAATGAATGATAGATGTGGCGTACAATCACTGTTTCACGTAGTATCCGTAAGCTCATTGCACTGAAGGATCAATGTTGCGTGCAATTCTTGTCTCATAAAAGGTTGCATATGCTCACTCCACTGAGGAATCAACGCTGCTTACAATCGCTGTCTCACAGAAGGTTGCATACGCTCATTGCACTGAGGGATTAAGGTTGCGTACAATTATTGTCTCATAGAAGGTTGCGACCGCTCACATGCAGTATCGCTGGAGTGCACTGTACATTACGGTGTATCGCTTCTTTTATTGATAGACGGCAGGAGATGGTAAGAAAAGCTGTAGTCATGATGCGTGTATGTGAGGTGAGACGAAAACATAAAGAGTGATCTACTGCTGATGTTTTTTACAAAATCCTCTCCATTTCCCAGAGGCTTGACACTGTTCGGCAATTGTTTGACCTCGTGCGCATAATTTCAGTAAAGTATTGCACTCGGCATCATAGCCTACGTCATGATTTTGAGTGGCTATTTTAGATTGTAATCAAACGGAAGGAATTTTTTAGCTATCCTAATTCACAAACCAATTTATATTTTAAAAGCTTTACACTCTTCCATTTGAGCATCTGTTCGACAATTAAATAGTCACTGCGCATTGAAAAAGCGTGCTGTTTCAGCAGCGAAAATTAATGTGTGCTGCAATGGTTGGAATCCTTCGTAAAATTCGGACAACAGCAGCCTTAGGCCGGCAAATGTATAGAGCTTCGGCAATGTTGAAATGCACGGGTTGAACACTGTTGCTTTCGGAGTTTCAAGAAATTCATCCGATTGACAGTTCTTCACAAATATTTTTTGTTTTTGGCAGAAACATTATAAATTTTCGAATCCAATTTTATCTCGATGTGCACTGACATAATCCGTATCTAAAAGCTGTTCAAAATTAAATTGAGAATGAGATTTTTTTCGACAACGCCAAACTTGAGCCCATACATAGGAGACACTACACTTGACTGCAAACTTTCCTAGTCGAGCTTAAGGACGATGCAAGAAGGCGTATTTTCAGCTTCACACGGAAGCCATCCAAAGGGCCTTCCTCAGCGCTGCCATTGGCCAAAGCTGACTCCAGCTTCTGAAGCACCCAAATCGACACGCTTTTCGGAGCTCATACTGCTCGCACGATTAAAATTTTTGACCCGAGAACGACGGCCAAGAGGCAACAATTTATTGGTCGTATATCCAGAGGCTTTATCACGCTCCATATCGCCTGAAATATGGGCCCAGCGAGATGCCTGTGAACTGATCGAACTGTTTTTGCTCGGCAGTGCCATCAAGCCTCGCTAATATTACGGTGCGAAGATGCTCGTATATATGAAGCAACACAAAATTCCAGCGTCAACTCAAGCGTGTATCCGCACTCAGTGTCGTTGTGGCAAGGGTTTATTCCAGCGTGAGTACGATGACCAATTTCTACAAGTACTGTAAAACAGAGTGTTTGTTTCAGTTATTCTTGACAGTGTAAAGACTGAGTCGCGTAGTGGTAATTTCTACAGCAGAGTGTTTGTTTCAGTCATTCTTAACAGTGGCATTCTCGCTGTGGTATTGATGAGATTTATTGATTCATGAAAAATGGAGTGTTTGTTGGCGACAGCTTCTCTGAGTTGGTTGAAGCGAGAGCGGAACTTTGACGCTATGGAGGAACGTTTGAGCTAGATGCGCCGTTGGATTCTTCCCAAATGATTTAGGGATTTAAAAAGTCGCAGAGAATGATTAACCCCTTAATAGAGTAGTAAAGTCTAACGGAGGAATGATGCCGACGATAGGTAAACCGAGATTGAATAAATGAAGTGAGAAATGAAGTTATAGTGGCTGCTAGAATTCGAGCAATGCATATTGGCTGCCTTATTCTGGAGGACACCTTGATGAGTTTTCTTACGAGCTACTAGACTGTTTTTGACAGGGACAAGTCAAAGAGAGCTGTCAGGCTCCGTTCATGCTCTATTTAAAATTAACTTAAAAAAATTAACTTAACGAATGTTCTAAAGCTACTGAGGAAAAATGTACCTTCAACATGAATATTTAGAGCAAAAAATTATGATTCTGATCTTTCGAGAATGAACTAAAAGTTCATTCTCGAAAGATAGATGAGAATTAGACGACAGCGTAATGGCAAGTCTTTGGGATGAAAACTCTTCGCAGTCGCTCACAGCACCGTGGTAAAACTTGTAGTGGTGTATCATCTGTCTTATAAAAGTTGAATCATAATTTTTTGCTCTAAATTTTCATGCTGAGGGTACATTTTTCCTCAGTAGCTTTAGAACATTCGTCAAGTTAATTTCTCCGGCGTAGGATCTTTGCCTCGTGCATTAGCGAAGAATGACACGTAAAGGTTCGCCAAAATTCACATATTGTAGAGGATCTTTTGTTAAACCAAAGCGCAAATTAAATAGCAAGTTGAAAATTCAGAGTAACATTTAAACCATTTATGGGAACAAGCGTTTTGTGATAAATTACATCCACAACTGAAACAAACAAAATTTCATTCACACTCAAGGTTCATTCATGAATTAACATGTTTCATAGGTTATCTAGAAATAAAGAGGAGAAAAGAGCTAGACGCATCATTGAGTACAGATTTTATTTTCAGAATGTGGAGTTTTCCTAAAACAAATTTGGGTCTAGCTCGACTCTTGGCTCAGCATCAAAAATCATGACAGTGCAGTAGTTGACCGCATGGGCGAATGAAGAGGCGATTATCACTATTATAAAAGGAGCCGCGTCCGTCCGTCCGTCTGTGTGACCCCCTCTTCTAATTGATTGCTTTGATAACGAGGATAAAGCCTAAGAAATACAAGAAATTATTCTATTGCATTATTTTCTGTTGCAATCCAATTCCCTTCACTTGCGTTATGGAATCCAGAATACGCAATCGGCTTATTTTTACAAATAGAGATTTTCGTTGGAGCTTTCTCTGTTGAAATTCATCCTGTTGCTTTGATATTTTTAATTGATAATGCGAAAAAATATGTTTTAAATTCGTTTGACCAGTAACCTGGCTACCACTAAGTATAAGGACCAAGATTTTGGAACTTGAGTTATTGTTTTCGAAATTGTGATTTTCTTGAAAAGTTTCAAAGAGATAATAGACGACATTTTAGAATAAAATTCCAGCAGAAGATGCCACCATGGATAGAAATGTGTCCCAGCGCAAGAGAGAAGCAGCAAGACTTCGATAGCAAGAAAGACGCCGGAGACTATCACATGTTTGGAAGATAAATGTATGACTGCAGATAAATAAATATACATATATATATATGACTGCAGACGACTGCATATCAATTCAGGAGCTTTCAACAATACATTAATACGTGTATTGTTGGATAGGTTAGATTAGGTTGTATGGAATATCAGCAGTTGAGACTTAAAAAAGTATAGGAAAGCCACAGAACAGCATGGGAAATCATGGGAAAGTCATGTTTAAGCTCAGTTGGTCCGATATCTAACCCTATCGTTTTTTGACGGGCTGTGTGCACTAGTTAATTAATAATTTCTAGTACCCACCGCTCATCGAAAATGACGTATTCAAAAGTTTCCTTAAATAAATTTTCTGGATATGGATGACGAACAAATATATATATATATGCCAATAGCACCTGCGTTAAAAACATTCCTGGACTTGAGCACTGGTGTAACTCGTATCTCAGAGACGGCAATTAAGCAACCTTATGATCGTGACAGAGACTCGGAAGAAGCGAACACCAAACAAATACATTCGGTGTAGGCCTATTGTTGCACTTGTACGAAAACTAACTCTCCTGTGCTATGCTCAATGATCCTTTCTCCTAACGTACAGCTAGTACAACTGGGTGTGAAGAGTTTGGAGAGAGGATCACAGACAGTATGGAAGTTGAAAATTGCACAGGTGCAATATCTGAGGCAGTCTCGGATCTCTGCCATCAGCACACATCCATACAACTCCGAATTTAAAGTTACCGGTGAGAACTTTTCGACTTTAAGGGCTTGAGTCTAGTTTTGATAAATTGCGCGTTTTAGTATCATCAACATTCCTATTTGATGCTACATGTTGTATGAATATTTTATATTTATTTCTTGCTAAACGCTTCTGCATATTTTTTTTTGCAATGGCAATGTAAGGCTTTGCAAATTTCAGGATCATCAAAATTACAACTTGAAACTAAAAGTGCTGAAAAATATTGCATACATTCATAGGAACTAACGTATTGGCAAATATTTGAACATGTGTTGGAACAAAAAATATAAGACGGTGCACATTTTGAGTCCGCAGATGAATCAACTGAAGACTTTGTTGGAGAGCTGGGTACTCAAAGGTAAAGGGTGTCGGTACTCATTGATGAGTCTAGATTTTTTCCCTAATATGTGTATGACATTGCCAGCTCTTCAATAAAGTTTTCAGTTAATTCATCTGAATTTTCACAATGTGCACCATCTTATATTTTTTGTTCCAACCCATGATCAGATATTTCCCAATACATTCGTTCTTATACATGTTTACAATTTTCTTCAGCACTTTTAGTTTCAAGTTGGGAATGTTGATGATCCTGACTTTCTAACGATTTTGTTTCTACGATTTTCTTAAAGGTTAAAACAGTACAGATAAAGCGAGGTCAAGTTAAGCTATGTTATGTCGTTATTAGTTCCATGAAAAATTAAATTTTTAAGTTTAGCGATAAGCTTAGTAGCTGTTGAATTATGAATTAAAGTTGAGTTTAACGTGATAGTTACGTTTTGGATGAGTTCAGGATAGATAAGGTTGGATTCCAAACTCTGGCATCGGCAACTAGCGAAATAATTGGCGTCATGGAACAGACGATGATGATAAGTACTTTTATCATCTCAAAATCATGAAATCGAAATGATTATAGTCTTCAAAGTTCACATGTGAGTTAATGCGATACCAAGGGTGTTGCACCAAAATTGACGTATTTAATAGATGCTTCAGTGAATGATTGTCCCCGACACGACGCGCCTGGCATAATTAGCTCTCCCAGGACCCGCCTCAAGGGCTGCGTTGCTGTGGTGTGAGCGAGCGCAGCGCGTCGCTCGGAGCCTGGAGTGGCCAGGCCAGTCGGAGCTCTTCGGTCGTTAACAAACTAAAACTCCATTCTCCGGCGGCCTGGATTCTAATTAATGAAAATCTATGAGGGAACTTCTCACATTACTGCGACTGTTTTAATTAATTGGTCAAAACAAGGAGCCGCTTGTTCGCCAGCCAATGGCAGGGGCCAGTGTGGTGAAGGCGTATTTTGCAGTGCACATTGCTTCATTAAACTCTTTCAAAAAGTTTTATTACCGAATGATTTGCTGATCGGGTCCAGTGGAATTTCGCGTCTCTGGTGAATATCGCGTCTCTGGTCCCGAGTTCAAAGATTCCTTTAACGGTGGAACAGTCTTTAAGAATTGATTGAAAATCATCTTTTGTATGAATATTTGGCAGATTCGTAAAACGTTAGAGTTTTAGCGCGATGTAAATACAGTATGGGTTGTATAAGTTGAAGGTGAAATACAAGATGCTGAAAATGTTTCTAAGGGAAATACTGTGAGAATGATTTCGCCATCAGCGTTCAAAACCAAGTCTTTTAAATCAGGAAGTGCAGCTAAATATACTTTTTTCGCTGCTACAAATACGTTCCTCTTGCAACACGTTTTAGAAACATAATGAAAACTTTTTACATTTATTTTTGACATTTTGAACAAATTTCTCCCAATTTATGTCTGGTAATAACCTGAAAACAAGTATAGTTACTTCGAAAAGTGTTCATTGTCGGTCAGTTATCTCACGTTTCAAAAAGAGCTTTTTGAGAAAAATTAATTTAGCTACTGTAAATATTTGATAAGATCTCAAAACAATAAGGTATAAATTGACGCCTGCTGATGCCCCATACCTACAACTCGATTTATTGGAAAATAAATTCACGGTCAGAAAATATGATACAGGGCATCAGTCAATTCTTTTGAATGTTACATAAAACTCAGCATGTTCAACATGCATTCATGACAAGATGGTCCAACTTAGAGCGGAATTGAAGTGAGAACTACGTCGTTGCTCTCGCCCACATAAAACTGGTCTACATTTTTTTTGCAGATTTGGTCAACAAATCTTTAAAAAAATAAAGGAATGTTTTAAAATTGTCCATGGTATTGACAGAGACCTCGTTAGACATAAAAAATTAGTAGTTCGATAAGTTTTTTCATTCATGATTCATCAAACAAGGCGATATGTTGATTTCATCGATGAATACGGAGGAATGTGATAACAGAGTTATCCTAACGATCTAAAATTAACTCGGGTAAAAGTAGAAAAATCGAAGGCATCACATAAGCAAGAAATAGATCGGCTAAGTTTTGAAGTAAAATCAACACAAGCAATTTCATCCCTGTTGTTGCTTTTAGATCCACAAGCATGGATATCGAAAGCGTCACCTCGCGCATGTTTTACGAGCT
>JACJUY010000796.1:36859-54451 GCA_014220935.1 Platorchestia sp. MABIK
GTGACCTCTGTTACTGCATTCCATGCATGTCACGTTAGTCGCACAATCGATTCAATTTTACAATTATTATTATAACATTCAACGCAACTTACAATGTGATTTTCAAGGCTAATTACTCTGAGTGTTCAAAATTCAAAGCGTTCTTCTGCTATAACTCTCTTCGTCCCCACTTTAACAATAGGTGTTCCTCTTACCAGTCAAGTGGAACTAGTAACCTCACTTTTCGTTTCTCTTTGTTTCGCAGCTCTAACAAGTCGTATACTACCAAACTGGGCCGAATTCTCGGCAGTGGTTGCTTAACTTAACAGACTTTAAATACTGTTGCCCTCTAATTATGACACTGTTGCCCCCAAGTTTTTTTGCAATCAAATCTATCGTTGGCAAGAAAATTGAAGCTCGGACTTATGGCACTGCTTCCTTCAAGACTTTGTACAGCTGTTGCTTCTTCTCTGTTCGCCAATTACAATCAGTATTTTCCCCTCGAAACGAATCTCAGCTGTTTGCGCTGCCTTCCAGATTTACCTCGATTTTGCTCACTTCAGATCTTTTTAATAGATGTTCCCTTCCAGATCTTGGGTATTTCTGGTGGTATTTCTACTCTTTTGACCTATTTTAGCTGGTAACAGAGTAATGCAATCTATGTATGTATTTCAGATGTTAAACCTGTCTTTGTCGTCAGTTTTAGCTAGCTCAGTGCCTATCACATATGACATACCCATAACTGGTGCAATCAAAATGAGATTAAGTTTAATTCTGATTAATGTTGATAAACTTTTCGTGCAAAAAGTTAATGTTTAAATTTACCGATGTTTTTTCATTTTTCGATTTCACGTGAGTTTTCTGTTTCTGGCACATGCCCTTACTGTGTCTTGATGAATTTGATGCATGGTCTGTGCAACAAGCGAAAGCCAGGCGAGGTCCTTAGTGAAGTCATCTAATCAAGGATGAGAAACGTTGCTTTAATTTTTCCAAATTCTAAAATAAAATATCAGCTTTCCAGAAATGAAATGCTGTTTCATATTGACTTCGTTTCCGCTCGTCCATGCAAGGTTATGATCATAAAATTTGGGAGAAAAACTTAAATGATAAGATTTAAGAGAATAGATGTGTGTACGAGCCAGCTGAAAGTTCAGTTCAATCATCCCAGCGCGCAAGAGCCTCTATGACTGTATACATGTCTCATCACCGTCTATGTGTCTGCCGAGCAAAACCAGTGTCCCGGTGAACTTAATTGTCAACTGTTTGAGCTAGGCTTCTTAAAAAAATTGAAACTACAATTTGGAACTTTGAGCAATTAAAGAGATATTGCGACAAACGTGAACAAATGTGAGTAGTTCGAATTACCATGCCTCAAAAATTTTACGTCAATTATGAAAAACGTGTTTGCATAAGGTGAATTTTCATTGCTCTTTATATTAACTTAAAAATATGAAATTCGACTGAGAGTGTTACTTTTCCTTTAAATATAATACTGCCTTGAAACTTCGAAGGCTTAAACAAAATTCTCAAGGTAGCTTCAATTTCAGTCAACTCCTTAAAGAAGTAAAATTTTAAATCTGCAATCAAAAATTACCAAAAGCGAATTTCAAGTTTGCATCCTTTGAAAGTTTGAATTTTTTTTCGTTGTAGCGCTGCCGGAAAGTTTTATTCGGAACATATCTTAGTTATGCTTCGTATTCCAACACCAATCCAAAAATTTGCCGGATTTTTGTCCCTGTTGGAAATTTGCTTTAAAAATTTGAAGAGTTTTACACACCAATTCACTTCTACATACAACTCGCGTCGTGAATGTGGGGGTAACAAAAGATGGTGCGAGGTGAGGGGAGTGTGGGTGAGGGAGGAGGAGATTCTACCTGTTGCTGCAACAGTCCCCCTCAGCTCCCCTACTGAGGAGGAGCATCCTCCCCCGCTATCAGTTGCCTATCTGTAACTTCCCTCGTTTTTTCTTTTCACAGGCAGGCGCCCTCTCCCTCTCCCTCTCTCTCTCTCTCACTCTCTCTCTCTCTCTCACTCTCTCTCTCTCTCTCTCTCTTTCTCTCTCGCTCTCTGTTCGCACTCATTTTTCTTTCTTAGTTACGCTCTCTGTCTCTCTTCCACGGCTACCTTTGTTGCATTCAACAGCGTGGCTGGTGTGCCCACTCCCACGCTCGTCTTCTTGTGGCATTCATTTCATCTTTTGTTCTCGTAACTTTCAGCAGGCTGCGTAACATAGATGAAAATCTTCGTAAAATGTAAAAATTGCTGGGATTTCGGACTCATACGAGTGACTTGGTAGCATTTACATTACTCCTGCGTTAGTCATCTGGAGTTATCGAATATAGTTTTGGTTAGTCCTCTGAGGTAAATTCACCTCAAAACAAAAATGTTCGCAAAATTAGTCCAAAACAAATAGTCACCTACTGTTTGAACAAATTTGCAGAGCCTTAGTTGCACTGCTGGTCTGGTTCTTGATTGTAAATGATGTAATGTAGTGAAATAAACAGATGATGCATTTACGAAAAAAAAATTTACAGCGCAATCACTCGAGGAAAATCTGGTTGAAAAAACAATCCAGTGACTCAGGCTGGGTTGCTTATTTTTCTAGAGGTGGCATTCGTTTCATGTTCTAGTACGCGTGCATGACTGGAATTCTGTACTCCAAATTTCATAAAACCTTGAATAAAATGGTACATTCAAATTTTCGTAAATTAGGACTTACGCCACTTCGTAAATTGCTGCATTTGAAATACCACATTTAGGGTCTCCAAATTTTCTGCATTCAAGGATTCATGAATGAAAACCTCTCATTGGAGGTGACATTTACTATTTGCTGCCAAGGGTTTTTATGCAATAAACACTTTCTCTTATTAATTTACGTTATGATTTTCCCTCCAGTCCTTGCCCACATACCAGCGCCAGGTCTTTGTTCACATTCAACCCAAGTAGTCTCTGCGTACTCATCAATGTTGAATAATACCAGTTGTTGTTCGAGTCATTCTCGATTTGTTTGAGTTCTTTCGTCGCATTTTTCCCTACCATTTCATATAACAAGATTTTATTGCATTTTTGGAGTGTTCTCATATTTGTCAGTGTTTAGCTGTACCACTTTGACTGAGCACTGTTGATGAGTTACAAAATGCTAACTTTCAGCAACTTTCTTATATTAATATTAGGATTTCTTGAATAACTTTTACACAAAAAAAAATTTATTTGTAGCAAGCGGAATTTTCCGATAAAAACACCTGGCTTTGGAAGCTCACAAAAATATTTCATCACTCCTTAATTTAAGAGGATTCATGAATCTGTAAAGTGATAGCGCGATGCTGTTCGTTGATTGAATAGAGAGCTCACACAGTCTTCCACGCACGTTAATTTCAATTTCAAATTCCACTTGGTCTCAATGAAAATTAGTTGCATGGCTGGCTAAGCTGGAACGTTGCACAACAAAAAAGCCGTTTCCCGTGTCTTCATCCACCCCCCCCAATTTAAAGGCTTTAACCATTTTCGATGGAAAATCATAATCTTTACAATACAATGAATTTACAATTATCCGTTTTCAACGCTTCTATTTTGGGAAAAGTTGCATTATGTGGAGATTATAAATCATTTAAAGTTGTTTCTTCGTTCTTGTCGGTTCGAAGTCCATAGTCTGTAGCTGAGATAATTTATATCTTTATGGAAATTATTGTACTTCTCTCACAACCTTCAAAATAATCCAGTTAAATCAATCACGCTTTTAATTTCGACGACGAAGAAGTGGTGAAAAATTAAAAGTAATCACTATCGAATGATAGTAATAGCATTTATCCGATAAACGCCTGCTTTATCAAAATTCTTTATTAAATACATCCCGAAGCTTACCCTAGCTCCATACCTTGTTTGTTCTCATTAATCTGATGCAACATTCTCTTACATCAAGTGTTTAATTTAAATATTTTCATCGTTTTTCAATGCGCACGAGCTATGGTCGTTGCTTCAATCGCTTTTGACAGGCATTTTTTGATCTCCAGGCGACTGGAGCAGGTCGTACTGATACTTAGCTCAGCCCATAGTAACTACATTTGTTAGTGAGCTGGTGTAAATTTTTCTATAAGTCAACCCAGAAAACGCGTATATACAGATTTCCCACAACACTAGCTTCCGCATCTATGGGTATTCTGTGAGGTAGTCTTTTCTTGAGATTATTGTAAAAAAGCCATCATTTTTCTAGCCTTTTGTGTTTTATCCTAAAATAAAACAGTAATTCACAGAGTGAGTTTCAAATACTTACACAACCTACTCTGTGGGGGTCAGCAATCCGACAACAGCGCTTAAACCGAGCTTCAGGACACAATCGTGGACCGGATTTGTGAATAATATTTCAATTAAATCCTTAATAATACAATACTGAACTCCTGCGCTGTATGATGCTAATATAAACGTTGTGTCCCAAACATCAGAGACGCTATTCGCAGTCAAGCATTTCAACGAGGCGCTCAGGGACTCTTAAGCAGATAGAACCGAACAAATTATGCTTACTCAAAATTTATTTAAAAATTTGCGTGATAAAATGTGCGTGGAAATTGAAAAGTTTGTATGCAAAGTTAATGTTCCCTGCGTAACACCAATTTCTGACGGGTACTGATGTTCAGAAGTCACGTTTTCATGCATTTCTTTTAACGTACTTATTTTAAAGTGTCTTTTCGCCAATCATAATTGTAAAAACAACTTGCGTTGTCTATGTCTTTCGAGTCAGCTCCCGGATTATTTTTATTGTTGTTTATAGTCGTTTGTTGCTTAGTGTGCCTCTATTTTACTGCTTTTTGCTATCGAAAAAGGAAAAATACTTTAGTATTGGAAAGCAAAGTCAACAGAAGAGCTTGAGTGTCTCAAACTTGAAAAAGGAGCTTTGATACATAATATTTGATGACAAGTTTCTTTTTCTCTCCCCTTTCCCAACGACTCACTTGTCGAAGAACGTTTGAGACTCGCAATTGTTTCCTTCTCCTTCTTTCTTTTCTCACATAACTGTATTTTAATGTCATTACTTTCACCACTTTTTTTTCCGAAGACTACATTTTTATTATTTCCGCGCTTTAGAACTATCTGACCCAGATACAAAGGTCATTCAAATATTCCCGATTTCTTTTAGTGTCTGTTTAATTTTCCCTTCTTCTAACACTGTCTCCCCTCACATGCCTTCCTTGCACTCTCACACTCACTTCCTCCTCCACCTCCGGCACTCCCTCAAATGAAGGTCTACTGTTGGAAACGTTTTAGAGCCCGCAGAAAGATGTCGTCTGATTGATTGAGGGAAAACCGCCTACCTGCTGTTTCTCTCAGCCTTCAGTCTCCTCGCTAGTGCTTTCCATCTCTCACATACGATGCTTTTTGCCTATCATCATAACTGGAACTGGCACTACATCCTCCAACCCTCACAGCTATTCTTCGCTACTTCCTCCACACACCACTCAACGTATAATTTTAATACATCATCTTCACTGCTGATACCTTCTACTTCCTCAAACCCTCTCAGCCGGTACCTTCCCTACATCCTCCCCCTCCTCACCTGGTACTTTCACTATTTCATCCATCCCTAACTGCTGGTGCTTCTATTATTTCTTCCAGCCCCACAGCTGGCACCTTCACTACTCCCACTTTCGCGGCCGACACATTAATTATCTGCCTCCTGTTTCATGTCAATAAAGTTTATCCTCGTAATAGTTGCTCCGAAGTGACGGCACTCTTTCACTAATTGGTCGTTGCTTGATATTTTATCCCCTATTCATTCACGAGTCTTTTATGAAACTTTGAGACGTTGTAATTGGAAGGTTTTGCTACATCCCTGTGCCTCGAAAACTTTTATGTGTAACACTGAGCACATTTCTTTAGAACTCAACAGGGACTCAAATAGCACAAGTGTATGCAGACACTAGGCTTGTTCTGTCGCTTTGTGAAGTTTTTACACGCACATTAAATATATACTGATTGATCTACGTTCTTAATTCGTCTTAAACTAAATTCTCTTCCTATGATATTTTGAGATCAGTTTCTCTGTTTTGAAAAGATTGTATTTTCTGCATTGGAGCTTATTAAATATGGATTTCCAATTGTATTTTCCTAAATCACATTTTTGAACCGTACAAAGTGCGCCGTTATGTTTAGATTCATGACTATGAGCATATTGCGTGGAAATCAGAACTGGCCAGCATATCAGCGTGAACACCGCTCTAGTTCAGCAATAAATACTGAGCAATATTGTTACTTCGCGCCCGCACTATTCTGGCGTGATTGATGATTTCGCCGAATGTTGAACTGCTAACGCCCATGTACATCCAGCTCGAAGTTTTCTACGTTTTTGTGTGAGTGTATACAATTTTATCTCTTGTTGGATAAACGACCTTTCAGGAGACTTTTTGCTTCTATTGGCTTCTTGAAGCTACTTCATTTGTTAGTTATTTCGGTGTGTTAACGTCGGTTCTATTTAGTGCGATGGTAGCGCGTTGTCTGCATTGATCTATGCGAACAACGACAGTAAAATTTTCCTGCCTTGTGGTGCTACTTACATAAAATTTGTCACGGGATTACGTGCTAATCTCTTCTCGGAGGGGAAACAAGAGTGGAATTGAAATAAACGAAAATTGCGTTATTTCATCTCAAACGAGCAATGGTAGTTCACGCGGAATAGATTTTAAATTCCGCTACTCATTTGCATTTGCCCTTTGTCAATTAAAATATGCTAAATGATAATGCATCAGTAAATTTTCCTTCCGTGACTTGCTTGTAGTTTAGTTTGTTTATTCAGGAAAACGTTCCAACCATCTTATCAATTTTTGTCAGCAACCAACTATCTGATTTTTTAATTCCTGGAGCTGAGCCATGTAACAGTGAACTTTTCCTCTTGGTAATAAAGGATGGTGAAAAACTAGATAATATTCGTGTTAGCGAGACACCCTGAACACGGATAGTTTCCTTTCAGAGGCGGTCTACCTATAGTGTCTGAATAAACAATGACTTGGCTGCGCAACACAACAATGCATTTCTGAACAATTCAATCACTGTTTGAGCAGCTTTATCCGAGCTTTTTAGAGTGCCGGACTGAGCTGAATAGAAGGCCTCTTTATCTTCGGCTGCATCGATTCGGCTTTCTTCCGGTGCTCAAGCGAACCATAATCCAATGTCATCTAGCCGCCGAGGAGTAATCTGTCGCTCCAGTGGTATGAGACTTGACACTCAAGGCTTTGTGCCTCGCAAACACTGCCGAACTTTATCATCAGAGTCTTTATTTTGACAGCCGGAGTGCATTTTAATCAGAAAAAATACATTTGAGGTTATAAGCTTGCAAGCTGTGCTCAGATTCCTGGCAGTATCTTCATTGGCTCACGGTCCTTTGAGGCTGCAGGTGGCATTCTGAGTTTTTGAGTGCTGCCTGCCAAACTCGGACGTCTCGCAAAACTTAGTCGGTATTTTACAGTCACTTTAATTATTATGCTTGCCAAAACACAGTGAAGATGCACGGGTGCCTGGAGTGTTTTTAAAGCTGCGTTATTGTGGGCTAAAGAGCTGAGCTTCTCCATTTTACACTTGAAGACTTCCGAGAACGCAGCAACGTTAAAGAGCTTAAACGATATTGCTAATTTATGAATAAAATCCTTCGTACTGCATTAGCGCCTCTATGGGGGAAGACATGAGGTCTCTGGCTGATAGTTAGGTTGGCTTTTCTTTTGTAAACATAATTTTTTGCGTTGTTATGGATCGTCTTTTTCGATGCATTGCTGCCCTTTTTCATCATCCATTATTTTCATTTGACTTTTATTTGGTATCATAAACTTATTTCAATCCTGCTGTTTTTAGACGTAGGATGTGGGAACGCACCTTGTGCATAGAATACCCTTTTACTTTAATACTATACCAAAAATGATTTCTTCCCTCTTCTTCTCTTGGAAGCACTTTGTTGTGATGATGGAAGCCTAAGCCATGTAAGTAAACTAACTGTTCGTAATGCTACATGTTTCACTTGGGCTGTGTTCTAAACGCATTTAAATTGGCTGGTTATAACGCTGTACATCATAACCAACTTCACTGCAGCGCCATGAAGCAAATGCAAAGAGTGTTTATTTTAAATAGCATTGATAGAAAGAATGATAATACAAGGAAATTAGCGACAGTAACAAGTGAAGAGTACGATCAATGTGTAGTTTGTGGTCAAGGCTCGTCTCTTTCCGGTGGTAAAAGTCTCCGCGTCATGATCTTTTGTACTGTATAAGGGCGCGCTTCCTCCTGATAAACCCCACGATGTTCAGTTTACATTCATGAGATCTCAAATCCCTCAAGGAAAATAGAATTCAGAGCGTTGATTTACGATACCGTAAAAATTATTCTCGTGAGTTTCAAGTTATTAGCAGGGGAGATCAGGTGTGGCAGAACATACTTAAGCAGTTTCAGGAATATCGAAGCCTGGTTTACTTACCGTAGCTCCCATTTTCTACGGAACCAAATCATCGGTTTCGTGATGCTTTCTTAATAAGACTTTTTAGCCCTGTGGTAGAAAACACATTATTGGCGGAAAAAGGAAAAAATTTCTCACCGACCTTGTCTCCTGAAGAAATAGAAGATGATCGAATCAATGATCTGTTAAGATATCACGGCTCCTTCATCAAACTCGTTTCTATTGAATTCCGTACTTCAACGGCACTTTCATTGAATATATTTACTTCCGGCTGAATTGAACGTTTTGAAGCGGATGTAGACGAAATCAAAGTCATACTCCATAAGAAAAGGCCTTTCATTGTAAGAACTAGAGAAATGTTCCATGCATGTTAGATCTGGCCGAAGAAGTCAATAGAAGTCGAATATTTTCTCAGCAAAGTAAGTGAACACGTAGCTTCAATTATTCTAGTAGTATAGTGAATTGTACAAACACTCAATGGGCTGAATTGCTTATATATATATTGATCATCAACACTTGCCGAATCTGATTTCCACGATATATACTTGGAATCATTTTTTCCCCTTCCGTACCTCTCGCATCTTCAAAGCTGAAATAACAATTGAGAGAGATCAAAAGTTTAGTCTTCGTGGAGTGGAGAGCAAAGCTTTGATATTGTGCAAAGCCCCGGATGACCACATGGACCGATAACAGAGTGGTAAACACCGCTTCAACAGTGCACCTAGTGAAATACTTCCAGCTTGTATTTGTTAAAAAAAAAAATTCTACGCATTACCAAAGAAATAAACGGTTTTAGTATTCAAAAAATTATTCTTTGCTTTCACTCGTACACTTTGCTATGCCATTTTGCAATTTTTTAACCGGTTACTGTGCTGCAGGTTAGGTATAGGTCTTCCTTTTGCGGAGATAAAATATGTTGTCTGTTTTGTTACATACCCATCTCGGTTTACTGCGTTCCTTTGTCCAGCACGAGTCTCTTTATTATCATCTGTTGTCTTGCTTCATGAGCTTCATTCTTTCTTGTAGTTAGTAAACACAGGATGAGGGAACGAATCTTGCGCATGAATTCCTTGTTCCCGCAATTCCGAGCTAAAAAATGCTTTCCTCCCAATTTTCTTCGAATTTTCTTGGAGACACCTTTGTTTCGGTTAATGAGGCTTGAACCAACCTATAATCTCGTCATTTTCTCTATTTGAGATGTTACAAACTGAGAGAAGCTGATGTGAACACAGCTCAAGTTGGACAGAGTTGTTAATGCTACCATAATCTTTTCTCAAGACACCTTCACTTGAGAAACCATGCACATTTGATATCAAGATAGCATATTGCCCCCAAGCCATGAAAACATTTTAACAGATCTTAGCATGTTAACTGCAGCGAGCTAACTTCAAGTTCAATATTCAAACCTTAAACTTAATTCTAGTGTGTAAACAATAAAAATGGCAACCGATAAATGGATCGTGCCTTCATTTGGTTTTGATTATGTATGAAAATTGAGTTTGTGATCAACACAGTCAGCTACATAATGAAAATCCCCTCCGTGACCACTCGTGGGTTACGCCGCAATTCAATGTGAGATCAATGCAAAATCGTGTTAAATAAAGCATGTTTGTATGGGAAATGGAACTGCTTAAAACCGGAACATCCCCCTCAAGGGGATACAACTAATGAATCTATAGAAATTAGCGCTCCCAGGGGGAAAATGTGAGGTCCTTAGCTAGTAGGCCTTCGATCTTTTTTTTTTAAATTTTTTTTGGTTAAGGAGCATCTTTTTTTCGGTTCACTGCTGTCCTGTTTTTTAGCATCTCTGACGTTCTTCAACTTTTATCTTGTTTCACTACCTTCTTTCTTATCTTACTGTTTCTATGCGCACGGAATCCTTTGCGGGAGCACCCTTTGTGCATAGATTCCACGTTCCCTTAACTTCACACTAAATAGTACCTTCATCCTTTCTCTCTTTGAACATCTTTATTGTGGTAAAGAGAGGCTAAAACTAATTTAAAATCATTCAACGAGAATATCTTCGCTAGTGAGCAGAACTGTGTTAGAATCCCCACGAAATGTAGGGCTTTGCTTCTCACTGGAAATGAAGCGTTGTAAATAGTGGTGGGAACGATGAATACTGCTAAGCACTTCAATATATCATGCGTTAACGTGTGAAAATCAGCTGAGAAACTTGATTGGAAATCAATGGACGTTTCAATTACAGAACAACGGTTCTAAGCAAATCAACATAAAAGGCAGCCTGTGATTGGCTCTGTAATATCAAAGTCCATATTATGGACAAATCAATCACCGAATTTGAATCCGATTAAAATTTCAGTGAGTCATCTTAAAAGTAGATTCGCGTAAGATGACTGAAAAGCCTGAATGAATTGAAATTATCGCCTTCGCAAATTAGGATGAGATCCCACTGAGATTTTGCCTGGATGTTCAGATGGCTTTCGGAAACCGTTCAGAGAGAGTGGACAAAAAATAATAGGATTTATTTCAACTATCCAAATAATTTTCACTGCCTTTATTAAGAAATTGATGAAAGTAATGTATGAATGAGCACGGTTATTTAATGTAAATGAAATTTTTTGATTTGTAATGTTTGCAGATTCAAGAAA
Organism: Platorchestia sp. MABIK; assembly: GCA_014220935.1. NCBI lineage: Eukaryota > Metazoa > Arthropoda > Malacostraca > Amphipoda > Talitridae > Platorchestia > Platorchestia sp. MABIK. Next base: position 47,879 of record JACJUY010000796.1, read on the forward strand.
GTATTTTCAAAATTTCATCGCTATATACGTACAATACATACTGAATTACCGAAATACTACCTTACTTCTACGTTACACTGATAAATTTAAATAAAAAAAATTCCGAGCGCACAGTATTAGAAGATAATATTTTCAGTCCTAACCCATTGTCTCCTGACGGGAATTTTAGTTCCCAGATGGCTAGTGCTTCCAATTTTGGGAAATTTACAAAATTTCAAAGTAATTCGACTAGTAGGGAAATAATTTGAACTAAATGACAAAATAACTGCAATTAAAAGTACTATGGTTTTACTTTGACATTCTATGTTTTTAGACATTCCAGAAGTCTTGCACGTACAATTTGCTATTGATATCCACTCAATGTAAGCTTCATGGTCTATGCAATACATTTAATACCTATTTTATTTAACTTGAGAAAATTTTTCATTCGCACATGTATTTGCAGATAAAATTAAGCAAAAACTAAATTGATAATTTTTCTTAGATTTTTCGACCATTTTTTTGGCGTCGAAGCATATAGTTTTGAAGCATAATTTTTTTCAATTTAAGAAGGAAGTAAGAACCTGCTTTTACAGAAAAAAAACATACTAGGGCAATTTTGCTGATATTTCAGGGTAATGATTACAATTATCTTAGAAAATTTTTCGCTTAACTTTTGGAGTGTTGGGAAGCAAAGGGTTAAAATCTGAAATAAACAGCCGTGGAAACCAGATTGCTGAATAGATAACATTTCTTAAAGAATCAGTTTGCGTGTGCACAGAGCTGGGAGGAATAATGCTCGGATGCGACCGTCACCGTCACAAGGCGGCGACAAGGGGGAGCCTCTCAGGAGTAAACAAAACTTCAAAGGGCATCCTCAGACGACCATCAGTAGAAGCTGCTCCTAAGCTATCTTGGTCTGGTCGGCCCATGATCCCCGGCTATCAAAAACAACTCCCTCAAATGCCTCCGTGGGACAAATAACCTCTCAAGAAAATAATAGGGCCGTGGAGAGCTAGAGTGCTGTGGCGCGCTGAGGGCAGTTTGCGGGGCGCGGGAGGAGGGTGTGCGAGTTATAACGTGTAGCGGATCAAAGCGCGGACAGAAAAAGTTGGGAGACATAGCTCCATAGCGCCATTGAAGTGTTCATAAATGTGGCTTTATGAGTGTGTGTCGAAGTCCAGGGACAGTTCAAACATGAGAGTGAAGCAAATTACATTGTGTAGGTAGCCGAGCATAGCAGGGTGACCTGTTGTAAGCAGGCTGACCTGACCATGGCCGACGGACTTATGCAGTCGACATGTACGACTGACCAGTACGTCTATATGCTAGATGTATGCGGTTGACACGTGCGAGAGTTCTATACGTCCATATGCTAGACCTAGACGGTCGACATGTGCGATAGACCTGTAGGTCTATATGCTAAACCTAAACGATGGACATGTACTGGAAGCCTATACACTGCAGAAAGCCTGCGCTGTAAACCCCTGAAGTAGACCTACGCAGTAAGCCTATGCCTAATTATATGGTAAAGCCTTCAAGTAGGTTTATCTTGGTTAAATCCTTCTAATAGTTATAGTTTGCGTCTCCTGTTTCAGAAAATTTATTTCAGTGTAGATGTTTTCAATAGGTTATTTTTGGGCAAACCTTGTAATAAAATAATTTTTGGCAGACCTGTTCGCTTGACGTTTCAATTGCTAGGAACGAAAAGTATGTAAGACACAGGTCTCAAACGGTATAATCAGACAACCTGTACAGAAGTCCTTCATTAGGTGGCGTAAAAGGAGAGACACATCCAAGGTTGACGTGAAAGATAAAGTATTGGAGACCATATTCAGCGTGTGATTTTGCATTCTTTGATCAGTATTCTATCGAGTGTGAAACTAGCAAGTATTCCTCTCAGGAGCCCCATCAGGGGGATAAAACTATTACGTCTATGGAAATTAGCGCTCCCAGGGGGACCATGTGAGGGCCCGAGCTAAGGGTTAGGTAGGCTTTCTTTTTGTTCAAATAGAATAGGTTTTTGTTTGTTACGGACCATCTTTTTTCGGTTCACTGCTGTCCTGTTTTTCAGTACCTACTACTTTCTTCTTCAACTTTTTCTTGTTTCATGATCTTCTTTCTTAGCTTACTGTTTTTATGCACCTTGTGCATAGATTCCGCGTTCCCTCAACTCCATACTAAATGGTGCCTTCATCCTTCCTCTCTTGGAACATCTTTGTCGTGGTTAAGGGAGACTAAAACTTTCTTATGTAATAATAATAATAAAAATAATAATAATCCTCTCAGGAGTTTGAAACTTTATTACATATCTATGAGAATTAGCTCTCTCTCAGCGGGAAGATGCAATGTCCCTAGCTGAAGGTTAGGTTGACTTTCATAAAATAGGTTTTTGTTTCTTTACGGGCCATCTTTTTTAGGTTCACTGCTGTCCAATTTTCAGCACTTATTACTTTATTCTCCAATTTTCGTTTTGTTTCATAAACTTTTTTCATTCCTGCAATTTTTCTGTGACTGAGCTTCTGTGATAAAAATTGTGCGTAGATTCCTCATCCGATTAATTTCATCCTAAATCGTGCTTTCCTCTTCCCTTTCTTGAGGACACCATTGGTGTACTTAGATATGCTTAAATTAACTAATGATGCAGTGTAATTTTCCTTCGGCATCTGCAATAGAAAGAACTGAACAACAGAACATGGAGCTGCTGTCCAAAGTAACGAGTGTAAGACAATATGAAACGATTGGCGGTATGTGCACGGTATTGGTCACAAAACTATTACATTATCATCTCTTTCACTCGTAAGCTTTGTGGCTGTGACGACTTTAATACTGAGTAATTATTTGCAGTTCAGATCCAAACGGAAATATGTCCACTCTGTGCATACGAGCACCTTGACCACAGAAATAATGTCACTGAAATAAAAAGCTTCGACTAGCGTGCATTCAGCTGAGGGCCTGTTGCTAATTGTCCACACATAGTAAAAAATGGTTGTAAGTGAAACTAATGTAATGAAAGGGAATTTTAAGGAATAAATTCAGAGAAATTAATTTCCAAAAGTCAATCAAATGGAATTAAGATGAATTAAAATTTCACAACATCGATTGGCGCACTTGGCACGATTTATGGCAGCTATAGCGAAGAAGTGTCAGCAGTTAGATCATCGTTATCAATAGTTTCATTATTAAAACACTGAGGAAATTGTTTTCAGCTTTTTAACTGAAAAAAGGAGGTTGTTGAGTGAGTGAAGTGCAAGTTCAGAGAGTTTAAGAGCTCCCTCGCTTACTTCTTCTCCGATCGTTTCAATTTTCTATAATCCCCCGAGGTGCTGCGCATAATGTATTGAAAATATCGCACACGCCGGATTAAGACCGAACTGGGGCTTCTCTCGGACGCGTTGTAACGCTTAATCCCTCGCACCACTACGAGTATATTAAATACAAAATTCTTAGTTCATGTACCGACTTTCTTGCATACCATCTTGCACATGTACATATATTGTGTGTTCTAAAGTGAAAGCAAAAGAGAACAAAACAGTGGTGTCGCTTTTCATTAAGCTGGTGACGAGCTACCGAAATTCATGCTCATTTTTATGTGGTTATAATGATTTGTATTAATGTACGAGTACTACACAAGTAATAAAAGCTTTTATCACGATTTGATGTTCGGGTCTTCAATTTATCACACAGAAAAAGTGTTCTCCCAAACAACGGTAGTTTGTCAATTAATGCAATGGTTTGTTTTACCACAATAAGGCGTTATGATATGGTTGTCAATGAACACCTAACTTCAGCAGTGGAGGTATTTTTGTAAATAAATTACGAGAGCTTTTTTAAACTATTTTGCCAGTTTTGAAAATAATTCAGTTTCTGTTGAATTGTTCGACTTTTTTACAATTTTTCTGCAGTGATATCATTGACAACTCTCACCATAACACTTTCTTATATCGTTGTCACCACTGACTAACAGCACGCCTCTTTGATAACTTTGGCGGGGAAATCAATTTGTGATGACTCGCAGCATCGAGTAATTTTGGCGAGGACCAGAAGAGCTACAGGAGCGGGGGAAGCGATCGAAAAGCAAGGCCTTGCATAGTAGTCCAATAATTGCATGTCAGTCTGGGACTGCGGACGCCATTGCGGCGCGTCCGCCCAGACAGCAGCTGCACGCCGCGCTCGGGTCCGCGGCATCACGGCTGCCACGCACTCATCCTGCTCGCAAAAACTTGATGCCACGACCGTCATGTAAAGAGGATGCCATTCTAAAATATCGTGCTCAAATGCGAGCACAAAATTTCTGCCTCACTCGTGATGCGCATTTTGACAGTGAATCAGTTAAATGCAACCAACCCGTGAGAAGTTGAAAGTCAGATATAGATCTGCGATTCCTGCTCATAGAACTTAGTTGTAAAAGAACATACACATTTATTGAGGTACCTTGTTTGTGCTTTCGTGATGGTTTTATCCTTCCATCAGATTTTGAAATAACTCGCTTAGCTTTTAAATTGGGTTTTATTATTGCTTTCACTCATTAAGAACGTGAACATTACTTTATAGCATTTAGAAATAGAAGTGAGTGATATAAGTTGAGCATGTAGTCTAATTTGAAAGTGACTCTGATGCAACTTATTGCAAAAATATTACTGTAACTTGCTGGTAAAATATAGAATATGTTAATGAACCATCGGAAAATATTCCTAGTAGGACTTAGGATTAATCGTAAAATCTTTTTTTTTTTCTGCCCCGAAGCAGCAGCTGTTCCTAGAGAGAGAGAACATAAAGACTTTAATTTTCTTCCTGCTTCCCATTCAGAGATTCATAACTTAGAACGGAGGTTCATGGCTTCAACCCCTGCGGATGGATTATTCAACTATTAAGCCGGTCACCCAAACTTACCTGAGCCTAGAATTTAGCCCGAGCTATGCTGACGTTGTTTTCTCTTTGTACTTAAAAAATTAAGTAGACAGTAAGTAAAAACTTGATTCACAAAATCTCGGACTGAACATAAAATCTGAGCATTCCCAATCTAGGGATATTCAGTTAAAAGTTATCCCTCTGGTACTCCCCTCAGGGGGATACAACTATTGTATCTATGGGAATTAGCGCTCCCAGGGGGACTATGTGAGGGCCCGAGCTAAGGGTTAGGTAGGCTTCCTTTTTGTTGAAATAACATAGGTTTTTGCTCTGTTACGGACCATCTTTTTTCGGTTCACTGCTGTCCTGTTTTTTCAACACCTACTACTTTCTTCTTGAACTTTGATCTTGTTTCATAAACTTCTTTCTCATCTTCCTGTTTCTATGCCCTTTCTGCGTAGATCCCACGTTTCCTAAACTCCATACTAAATGGTGCCTTCCTCCTTCCTCTCTTTGGATCGCCTTTGTAGCGGATAGGGAGGCTTAAACTAACTAATAATCTAATCTAATCTAATGCCTCTGGTACTCTTTCTGAGGACAAAACTATTTCGGTTGTGTGTTATTCAAATATACTGGCAAGGAGTTTACCTTGTCTTCCATTACGGTTTCGGAACTCTTGTCCAGAAATCCTATTGAGGAAAATTATATGATCATTTAGTTGTTATGTGAGCATTATTTGGTTTTCTTCTTTTACTTGCCTGTATGGGGGAATAAGTGTCTCATTTTTTTAGATCCTATAACATGTTTCTGCTGACGCAACCAAATGGAGGGAGTGTGCTCGCAGTGGTACCCGGTGTTCAATTCAACCCGGTGTGCTAGCAGTGGTACAGTGGTTAAGGGATCGGCCTTGCATGTTGGAGACGAGGGTTCGTATCCCGGCACTGGAGCGGCGATTTTCCCCGTTGGGTATAAGGGAGAGCTCAAGCACAATACCCCACTCAACCCAGGTGTCGGAAATGGGTACCGGCTTCACGGGGTAACCGTCGTGGTGTCCTATATATAGTGTTAGTAATAAGACATTTGAAAAACCAATGCTCCAGATCATATGTATCAGGATTGATTGGAAATAAAGCATCCTAAGATGCCGATGTTTGTTGTTTCTCTCAACATATTAAAACTTTCAATGTCTTTGAAGCCGTGAGACCATTCATGTTGATTTTAAATAAGCACCTCATCACTGGTAAATACATTCAAGTGTGCTAAGGAAGCTCTTGTTTTCTGCACCAGTACTCGTGCGAACCTCCACAAACGATGTACAAGTATGTAATACAATACTGGCAAAGGGGCTTGGTCATACGCCCGAACGAAAGCATAGCGCCACACTGATACAGATGATGATCAATAATGCAATAGGTTACTCCACCCGCACCGCGCATAGCACTACATCTGGACGCCACAGAACGTGTACACCGGGCAACCTAGCACACCGGGCAACTTGGCACACCGGGCAACTTAGCACACCGGGCAACTTAGCACACCGGGCAACTTAGCACAGCGCGCAACTTAGCACAGCGCACAACTTAACACAGCGCACAACTTAGCACGGCGCACAACTTAGCACGGCGTACAACTTAGCACAGCGCACAACCTAGCGCAGCGCGCAACTTAACACAGGGCACAACCTAGCACAGCGCACAACCTAACACAGCGCACAACCTAGCACAGCGCACAACCTAACACAGC
>JACJUY010000796.1:54574-130370 GCA_014220935.1 Platorchestia sp. MABIK
ACACAGCGCGCAACCTAACACAGCGCGCAACCTAACACAGCGCGCAACCTAACACAGCGCGCAACCTAACACAGCGCGCAACCTAACACAGCGCGCAACCTAACACAGCGCGCAACCTAACACAGCGCACAACCTAACACAGCGCACAACCTAACACAGCGCACAACCTAGCACAGCGCACAACCTAGCACGGCGCACAACTCTGCACGGCGCACAACTCTGCACGGCGCACAACTCTGCACGGCGCACAACTCTGCACGGCGCACAACTCTGCACTAGCATGCCACATCACCTACACAGCGCACAATTCATCACTGGCATTACACTACACCTGCACAGATATATGTAGAGGCGAGCAGTGCGGATGCGTCCATATCATTGAGCGTATCGGAACAAACACCGGAAGACCTACGGTCACGCGCGGGCGGAACCGATGTATGTTGCTTGGTAACTCGTTTGGTTCTTTTGCAGCCTGGCCAGCGATCTGCCGGCCGCCAGCGGTTATTAGCTTGGGAGGGCGCTATCGTACTTCATCTCCGCTACCGGTAGTAGCCTATTGTTGACATTCGTGTGTTGTAGTTGTGCTTAAATATATAGAGATGAGGAACTGAAGAGTTTTTCTTCAGCGTGTAAATTGGGGGTAGAAATGAACAAAACGTGAACGTTCACTCATGACTTCAACGTAGTATGTGAAGTAAAAGCATTGTTTTATGTTAACTTGGTTTTAAAATGTTATTCGTGTAACCCGCAAAGAAAGCACGTGTATTCTGCTGTTACTGACGAAAATTATTCGCTGGTAATTCTCAGCTCGGTAATTATACGCTCTACGGAGGGGAAATAAATGTTTTTTTGGGTGTACCGGTAGATTTTCTAGTTTATTATTGGATGCAGTGCACCAATGACGCATTTTTATTAAATCACCTATAACTTTTCTACGAAGAATGTTTTTGCCTTTTCAATACCGTAAATTATGTATCCGTTGAATTTTTATCCATTTCCCCACTTATTGATTCTGAAATTTGCAGACATCGTTGATTTCCCATTCTATTTTAAAGAATTTCTACCATGCTGTGTAAAGGACGAAAAACAGATGAAATTCCTGTCAGTTTTGACATCAAATCTAACAAAGACTGCATAAACGTTCATAATTTTTGTGGAGTAGCAAGGCGTGGCTTGCAACTAGAAGCAGGCGTTTTACAAGATAGCGACGCTTTGGACGCCATGAATCATTCAAAGTTCACTCTTACCGTAGTCAGAGACACGCTTCTGCATCGTTATTCCTGGACGTGTACAAGTATACTTCTACCAACCCATCAGTGCTGTTCACGTATAGTTGCGAGTAGGTTGGTTGCGTTGGATCACTGTGTCGTCATACGTGTATATCCTACAAAGGCTAAAAGTAGTGTATCTAAAGGAATAGACGCTCTCAAGGGGAAGATGTGCGATCCTGGGCTACAAGTTAGGTAAGTCTTGTCTTGTTGAAAGTGTGTTGTGTTTTTGTTACTCACCATCTGTTCTCGGTTCATTGCCGTGGTGTTTTTCAGCACCTACTGACAAATAAATCAAATTATTTCGTCTCATCATTACTATTTCCCTCCGATATTTTGGCTTCTCGTTCCCTTTCTCAACATATTTTCCTCCATTCTCCTCGCTTCTCACATTGCTGAGCTCGTTTAATTTAAATCGTCCCTCCGTTGCCTTTGCGAAGTTCAGAGGGCAATCTGGCGTGCTTGCGACCGTACGGCTTCCTGAACTTCGAGGCTTCGCTGCCGCCAGCTCAGCGCTCGTCAAATGAACCGCAGATGCTGGCGAGGTAATGCTGCTGCGCGCTCGCCTCGTGCTTAGTGCCCGATAAGATGCAAAACACTGTTCGGAACTGCCAATATTCCATGTTCAACGTCAGAATACTGCAAGAATTGTGTGCTTCAGTCCAGCCCACGTCATGATTGAGCGCTGTTGTCCCCAGAAGAAAGATGATAATGTTTTTTTAGTTTTCTACACAACTCGTGAGAATCGAGTTCGATAGACACGTGGGCTGGAAAATGTGCATTAAGTATGTGGAGTTTTCTCCCTGCGTTGCCGCCGTGTCATCAGTCTCGTTGAATAGATCATGAAGGACAATCAACTTCAACACAATACTTTGAAAAGTTTCACGTGGCTAGTAAGTCCCAAGTGCATCTTCGATACATTACGCTTCTTGCGTGTAGAAATTCATTCGTGTTATACTCTTCATGTTTTTTGTCGATTATCACCGAGCGTGGTGAACGCACTAGCCAAGCGCGACGTGATGATAGGACATGGGATCTGACTGCACTCCCGTGCTGCCTCAGCACGACGCCACGCTGCCAACATGAAGCCTCGTTGGTTGCGCAGGATTAGGTTCAGACCGCTAGTTACTCTTTTCAATTGGTATGTGTTGTCTCCTACAGTAAATTAACTTTAGTGAATGAAATGAACTGGTGATTTAAGAACTATCGTCAATGGAAAATTATGGGAAAAAAAATTAAACCGTAGTACCTAACAGGACTTTGAGTTCCTCTACTTCTCGAAATTCAAATGTAAAGAACTCTTTCCTGGAAAATCACTCAGCTTAGGCGTTATTAATTGCTGTAGTAATTTTTAACACGTGTTACTTTTGTTATACAACGTCTGCGTTTGAACGTAATGGTAAGTCAAAGCTTTGCAGCATGTTTGTAACCACATCTCACTATTCACAACTAAGAAAGGGCCTGGTATGATGAAAATGTGTTCATGTTCTACGCCGTTAGGTGTTTTCAATCTGGCTCTCTTTGAGTCTGAATAAGAAGCAGTTTTGGCCTCTCAAGGCAAAATACTTGTTTGTAGTTTTTTCTTCTTTTGATGGCATTGATACTTAACTGTACCTCATAGAGTAATGTTGGAAGTGGTAGACTCACCTCAAATGTTGAGACCACGCGTTTCTTCGAGGATGGACAGGAGTTCTGAGTTTTGATGAAGTTTTACTGTTAGTGTCTGTCCTCGCCATTGAAATTCGGCAATCATTGACGTGTTTCTTGCACATATCCCTTGCTGATGGATGAAGATCTTGTTATGAGCGTCTTTTGCATTTTCTACTTCCCTTCTCAACTCGTCGTGGGGAGGTCGTTTCTCTCTTCTTTTCATTACACTCTTTAGTCTCTAAGAGATACTTGAGGGTTTCCAGTCTATGGTTGACGTGAGCTTTTTAGCGACTCTATGACTTATTCAAATAACAATTTAGGCTGGGTTTTTGACGAAGCATGCATGCTAGATATCTGAATCTTGGTGGTGAGGTGTTCCACTACGGTTTTGCAATGGGGAGCCAAAATGTTTGATATGTGATCGATCAGCCGTTAGCAGAGTACAAGCTGAAATCCCGTTCTTTAAATTTCTTAAATTGCTTGCAAATTCTTTGAAATTTCCTACTGTAGTGTTCAGAATCTACACTTCCAATGCCCAAAGTTCCCTTGGGCATCAACGACAAAGTTCAAAGGCACAGATCTCGCGATTAAAGGCACAGATCTCGCTACCGATACGCACCTCAACGTAGTGAGGTGCGTAATGAGCCAAGTCTTGCATGCAACGTACCCGTCTCTTATCTTAGGTCTCCATGATGTGATTGTCCCATAACGTTCAACTCGCACCTAAGCTGATGTTCAAATAGGATTACAATTTAAATATAACTGCACCTTCAATTAGACCACTGAAATTAGATTTACTCGTGTTTGTACTATTACTTAAATTAAATTCCTCTTCTGATCGTGAAATTTAGTTTGTTACTTGAAATTTATATATTTATATAAAATAAATGAACCATGGGCTTTACCTACATTACGCACGTGCGTTTACAACTTACGTAGTTTACAACCGATACGCAATCGTGCCCTATTGTTCCTTTCTAGTATCGAATTACAAATATCCAAATCACGTGAGCATCAAAAAATTTAGCAATTGGCAGAAATTTAAAAATTGCTCGTGCATTCTGTGCGTTTCTCTCTTTCTGTAACCAAATTCAAAATAAAATCCAAAACTTATGAAAATAGTGCATTTCTACCAGAGAAAGGGGATTTTCCGCTCTCATGCTCTCCACGTTATTGTATACCACGAAGTACTGTACAAGAGGGCTCAACCAAATCTTCGACTGAGGCGCTTTTCTTTGTAAAATTTTTTTTAAAGTGCCAAGCTATACAGACAATGCAGTCAACGCCACAGCTGGTTAAGCCATTAAGCTACAGAAGCTCAATTCAAACTACTTTATTCTAATAGGCAAATAAAATACTCTTACAATTATTGTTTAAAAGTCCATCGTTTTTACGGAGTAAGAGGGTTCGTTTTGCTACTGACAGCAGCTATTTTTGAGGATAGCAACGTTCTATGTAGAAGCAGTGACTTATCCGAAGTTTAATTTTAGCCTAGTTGGAGGTGCACTTCTATGCTGTTGTGAAGGCTGTGCTGATCTCATTCTATTAATGCATAGTTTTTTGATAAAACATGCTGACAGGATATTTGCATTCTAATGATCAAGTATTCTGCTAAGGTTTTGCGATGGGACGTGATACAATACGATCTATCAGACTTAAGCAAAGAATGCAAGCTTTCTTATTCTTTCTTTCTTCTCCCGTGGAAATTTCTTGAACTGTAGAGTTGCAATGCTTTAAATCTGCACTTGCACTTCTATACGCAATGCCCAAAGCGACGAAGTTCAAGCTCGTGCACTAAAGTTCCCTGATTAGATCTACAATTAATAGCAATTCTAATTACTTTGCTCCTCAAGACCCTTAGGAAAGGAGTGTACACCAAATTTTTCATAATACGTTAGTTTTATTTTAAAGTCGAAAATAGATCCATTAAATTAAATTAGTTACAAATTTTTTCCTCACTCTACACAAACAAAGTTGGCATCTTCAATAGTATGTAGGAACTTCTGAGCCATTTACTAAGCATAGAGCTGGGCATTAAGCCAAAAACGATTTAACTTCTAAATTAAATTTGAAAATCGTCAACGGAATAGTTAATTTCCGTTACATATAACTTCTGTTAAATCAAGCTCTCTGGCTCGGAAAATAAATGATGAAAGCAGGCAAACACTTGAGCGTTTATTCTCGTCTTTTGAATTTAGATATAGTTTCCCAACATACTTCAACTCTGTCCTACATTATCGTATGCCACTCAAAATGTAATCGTATCCAGTAGACACAATTTTTTCGGAGAAAATTTATAAATCTAGAGCAGGGGTATAATGGTAGGGAGACACAAAGTTTCATAAAAACGAACAGGAACAGAAGCCTTGTTCCTGCTTATGAACAAGAACAGTAGGCTTGGGTTCAGATACAAGTTCACGTTTCATTTCACCCAAAGTTAAGCATCATCTGGTTAGAAAAAGATTCTAACGCCAATGTGAGAGAAAACATGGAAAGTACGGTCGAGGAAGCTATGAAACAGCAGCCGCAGTACTCTGACTACGTTAGCAGCCACGGCAGTGGAAGCAGCACCAAGTGGAAAGAGGGGGTGACTCCTTTATAGGTGTCACTCAACTAAAGGAAATAGCGAGACATTTAGATCAGAGAAAAACGAGGCCCAGTACCTAGTGAAGATCTGACTGAAGACCAACTTAAAATACATGCTTATGGATGCTGCCTTCTTTGGTGAACAAGTGTTGCCCGACTTGTCCATCAAGCACAACACTGGTATCACCTCCAGTACCGCAAAAAGCGCCTTTTTTCCGTGGGGAAGGATACGTTGAAGGCTGGCAGGTCATATTTGTCCGATGAAAATGTCAAGTTGCTAATCTTCACGAAAGAAAATAAGCATCTTCTGCACGAAATGGAGAATGAAATGAAGAGAAGAAAGTAATGATGGGTAGATCGCGCACCATAAATTTATTTATTTCGGTCCCTTCAGCAACAAATTTTTGGATCACTGCTTCGAAATCATATTTTTTGTTCATTTAGAAGAAACAAATCTGTTGGTGTTCAAAAGCCTCTAATGGAAGAAGAATCCTTTCATAGTTTCGGTATATTTCCGTTGGTATTTTAGGTAATTCTAAAGAATTATTTACTTGTACTTTATTTAGGAAAAAATAATGTTCAAAGACTATCCAACTTCCTTTACATTCGTAAAGAATTAGCTGATTAACTGTTACCGAAGTCAATTTTTGGGGGACGGATTAAAGATAACCGAAGTTGAATTTTCCATTAACTCAGGCCCTCAACTGATTATATACTGATCAACATGCTTGAAAATCAATTCATCACCGCCAGCGCAGGCTAAGATGTACCAGAACCGCTTCAATATGTAGCGGGGAGCAAAAGATTTTAATCTTATGCTTAGCTTCCAGCCTCTTACCCTGATCGTTCCGATTTAGCATCTTCCTGAAGTCAATGATGACACTCGAGTCGCCGAGCTGAATCAATAATGACGGCATTTGCATAGCTATTAAGCCACACTTTCCCGACTGGCTCAGGGAACAAGCAGGCTTTCCGAGACTTCCTGCTTCTGTACTGACACACAACTTCATTCTATTGATTGGGGCCTAATAAGCGAATCTTGCGGACTAAAGGCTATACCTCCGCTCAACTTTGTCCCTAATTACACTCTCTAGGGAGGGATCATTACAAGGTAGTCATTGTTCAATGGCTCGCGTGCTACCAATTCATTTCAATTTCCTTTTTTACATGTACCCAAAATTACACGAGGCTGAGAAAAAATAAGGGCGATATATTTTGAGTTCATAGTCTCTACAATAATCGCAACTACGGAAATTATTCTCAGTGATATTGTTGGCAGAGTTCTCTGGAAAATAAAGAACGATTAACACTGCACCGCTAGCACTACCGCAATACTCCATTATTTACACTACCGGAACATTGCTGAAACGCTCCATAACTAATACCATTTACGTTTTTGTTAACCCTGAGTATAGAAACTTAAGCTGCAACTATATTTATCAACTTTTTTTTCATTGTGCCAGCCCAACCGGAAATGATTTCATGTGTGAAATATGCTCTGTAGAACCTCTTATTCACACAATGCCAGGTTATACGGTACATATTCGTGCCAATGATATCATTATCAGTGACCGAAAATCGCTGAAGTGACACTAGTACTTGTTGAGGTATTTGAGAACACAGCATCTTTGATGTAAGGAATTCGAAAATGAACATGGGTAGAGTGCGTAAGAAGCAAGCTCATTAAAGGTTACGATTCTCGTAGTTGACAGCTTCTCACCATTGCCAATCAGAATAATTGGTCCTAATTCATTTCTTGATTTAGCAACTTGAATAGCTTGGTTCCAGCTTTGATCTGAATAGGTTCTTCATCTTCTAAGTCATAGTTTGACTTGGTGCGCACGTTTGGTGCGTAAGGTGTGAAGCCTTGAAATGCTCTGTCATTTTTAAAAAAAATTCATGTGAGAGGTGAGGTCTTGCTTGTGCGCCGTGGAGCATCGTACCAAGCTTGGGTCTTCAATTATCAAGTGGAAACTGTTTTGTAGCTGAGATGACATCACTTACAGCTTTGGGAACTTCAAGTACCTAATGCACAGAAAATGAATTATCACGTGAATTTTACGAGAGAAATTTCATACCAGCCGTTAATTCGTTAGGTATTTTCAAGAACCGTTTACTTTTGAGCACACGACTGTTGTTCCAACTTTTCTGCAGTACGTAAATATCGTCACAATCAGAACGCAAGGAATTATCTTGAACTAATTCCACATTAAATTCCTTTCCCAAAGCCAAATTACAGAATCATGAATTTAAAAAAATTGATCTTTTTAACCATTTGTTAGGCTTTCACATGATACTTATCGAAAAAGCAGTGAACAAGCAGGAAGCATCTTTTGTAGCCTGTGAGCTATAATGTACAAGGTCGCTTCAAAACCTATTGTTCGTGCCTCAAATGCCCTTCTACAGACTGGCCTCCGCAAGAATAGAGGGCTGTGGCGGTGTCACTCCGTGGCTACCTCTGCCATTCAACCTTCAATTTAAATGCTAACAGATTTATGCCCTTTGCATAAAATATTCAGGAAGGAGGAGAGTTTTTAGCGAGTAAATGGCGTTCAGGGAAGAGCCGAGACCATCTTCGCAGGCTTGAACTCTCACTTCATCGACCTGTCTGCCGGGCTGTCTTCCCGATGCGATTTGAGAGTTCGGAATATGTCCACGCCTTTCCATTTTTTCCGGGTGTGGAGCAATTGTCTTTCATTTTCTAGCTTGCTCCTCGAAAATTTCCTTTCATTTCCTTCCGCTGTTTTTTGCTTCCTACATTAACCGCTGCAACTATATATGTACGTCTGAGTTAGCTGACGATAGATTGGAAAACCCCAAAGATATTGTAATATTTTTTAGATGTATTTTAGGGTAAGAGACCAAAATGTGAATAAAAATTGAAGTGCATTGATTTCATCAGAATTTCATGAGAGGAATGTCAATAAAATTTTTTCCTAGTTTTTACCATAGCCTATTAATTTTGTATTGCCCTGTTCATAATAGAAAATACTATAAAACGAGTAAATATAATGAGAAATTAATCCCAAGGCAAATTGTTTAAAACCCTGACTTTATTGACTTGAAGAAACAGTATCATTTCTAATAAACGTGATGCAATACATTTGTCTACCATAAGGAAGAAAATTAAGAAAATGAAGTAAATCAAGGAAAGCATGAGGGCACAATGAGTGTTATGACTGGAATTAGACTTTTGATATGAATTTAGGAACGATCTGTGGCCCTACTTTCTACCAATTTTCGTTGTTGTAGCGAAACAGCTTGCAGAGTAATTTTTCTGTCAAAATTTGAGCACTACGCATTTGATGGGTAACCCTGGTCTTTGTTAACCATGCTGAGGTACCAAATACTAGGTACTCAAATTTCATTTGTGAAAAGCTCAAACTTGAGGATTTCGATCAGAAAAACTGCTCAGAGCGCAGCCAACTCGAGAGAAGTTGCTCCGGACGCTGTTCCGGTACGATAACTTGAATTGTTCGAAACCCTTGCCTATGACCTCAGTGAGAAACGCTCAAAGATATCACTACATTTAGTTAATGCCACCACAAGACTCGCAGGAAATTACGGTAGAATAAAATGAACCCGTACATGCTTCACTCATAATTTTGATTTATTACCTCCTTCAAAACTGCAGTTTTGTATTATAAATCTTACGTCGATCGAGGGCTTTTACATTTGGAATCCTAGAACTATCAAGAGGCAATTAGGAGAACAATACAGAGAGCACAGCACTACAAAAGCCTCATCTCGAGGCAAACACTCGAGCTTTGTTTACTTCAGGACTTGGTTGACCCTCGCTCTAGTGACGCTGCCGGACTAAAAACGGCGTCTAGCCTAAATTGGATCCGTGCCGGCCTCAACATGAAGTGTCACAAGCTTGGCTTCAGGTTGAAATTCTAAGAGAATGTTCGTGGGAATATTGTAGCATAACAACTATGTCTGTCCCCATTATCATTCCTTTTGTGAATTTGACACATTTTCGCTCGGCGCGCACACATAAAAATTATTAAAGATGAAATCGGTCATTTTGAAATAGGCTAATAACTAAAGCTGGCCTCGCTAGACCCTGGATTATAATTGGGACTTGCGCTCATTTCAAACGGCTCAGTAGCTCACTCAGAAGCCCTCATATAAGGCTGGTGCCTAACGGGAACGTTGCGATCTCAGCTCTTGCTGAAGGAGAAACAGCGCGAACATGAACAACTCAATTTCTGACGTTAATGTTTTTTGGTCTAAGGTATATTCACACTTCACTCTCTCTTACTCTGGGCGCGATATCATGCTCCCGAAAACTTAGACATGTTTGCGAAGCTTTTATTTAGTAATTTAAGATTTTAAGGAAGAACACTTTTGACGTACTTTAGTTTCAAAATTAGTACTCCTTCGAAAGCCCGAACGCCTCATAGTGTAGAAAGAAATACTGAAGGAAAGGTATTTTAAAACAACTTTGCAATGTGCATACAAAATCCTATGATTGAATAAATGGTTGATAGATTTTGTCTTTCAGTAAAAAATCAAAACGTTTCTTTACTTTTAATTAAGATGTATTTCGACATTGTAAACAATTATTATTCCAAACGTCACCCTCTGGAGAGGTCTTGAGCTGACTGTTAAGTAGGCCTTCCTTCTGTTGAAATAGATTAGCTTTTTGTCTTGTGACGAACCATATTTTTTCCTGTTCTTTGATGTTCTTTTCTTTTTACACCTCTGACTTTCTTCTTCAACTGTTACCTCGTTTCACAACTTCCCTTCTTAACTTACTGTTTAAATCCGCATTTGGTTTTGTGTGGAAACACACCGGCTTGTACATAGATTCCACGTTTCCAAAGCTTTTTACTAAATGGTGCCTTGTTCCTTCCTCTCTTTGGAACACCTTAATTGCGGTTGGTTAGGGAGACTTAAAATGACTCATTTAATGGAATCTGTCACCCTCTAGCGTCAAGAACAAGCTCGAGTCCGTCTCGAAACCTTTCTGCCACGTTAAGTAACCTGTCTTGAGATACTTTCTTCAATGTTTTTAAGAGAAAGTGCTCCAGAGCTTCAGTTATTGCATGGGAGAAATTAAAGGCTGAACTACAAAATGGTTCTTTGATAAATCTCGTACAATTAGATCAGGCGTTGAGAGAATCACATTCCTTTGCCACATTCTTTGGTTTCGAAAAATTGTCCTGACACCTGACATTTGAAAGGGTGCACTGCCTTGTTGGAAAGTTATAGTTTGATTTTATTTGCAGTTTAACTTCCCTCGTCGAAATTTATTTGATTCATGAATTCATTTTTATTTCAATGACCAAAAATGAGAAGATGTATCCGTGTTTCGGAAATAGCAGTTTTTACAATGACCAAGGCGACTTTTTGACGCCAAAAGATTGCTTTCTGTTTTAATACTGTTTTTCCGCTCTTTACTAATATTTAACTGGCTCCAAAGGAGACACTTTTAATGTGTCGAGTACAAGCGCAAGAAAAGTTCTTGGTGGGGAACTAGCGTGATGTAGTGCTACTGCATGGAAAATTGCAAAATGCTATAATGAAATCAAGGAATATGTAATTCCTAGTCAAAATATACCAAAGCAAAAGGTTAACCGAAGTATGCTACGCTGGGTATGAATTAAGTGGAACTCCTAGAAAAGCAGACTGAGATCGTGTTTGCCAATGCTAAAAATCGTTGCCGTCAGGCAGCCGAGATTTAAAGTAACTCGTACAGCCTGCACTTGCCCTCCCTTTAGAACTCCGTTGTTGTAAAGTCGCCTCACTACATAGTAATAAGGCTGTACCAGCAAGAATAGTCCGGGCCCTGACAGCAATGTTCTGAGGTAGTGAATATCATTTGAATTGATTGTCTGATTTCTGTTCGTTCATGCTCAAATTGATTTGGATGGAGACTGTTTGACATTTTCTGCAAATTATTCACTCATTGGTCTTGGCAAATATTATTTACTTGTTGGTCTTGGAAAAAATATTAACTAGTTAGCACACCGCTGAAATGAATGTTCTTCAAGTCAAAACGTGCCATTCAGTGCGAAAATTTTCGTAGTAACTGATGAGAAGCAACTCCTTAAGAAATATTTTCCAGAGGCGAGGCTTCTGTGTTCGCTCGCTTTCGAGGTCGTGCTGCTGTTGACACAACTGTGCTCGACTGGAACACATTTTTGAGGCCTTGGCTTCAATTTTTGAGAGAAACCTTTCACGCGGCTTTTGGAGTCCTAGACGTCGGTGTCAGTTGTGTGAATGTCAACACTTGACCACTTGACCAGAAACTAGCAAGGTTGTGCTCAACGTTGCTGTTTGATGAAAAGATAACATTACTGACGACGAAGGAAGTTATTACCTATCATAAACGTCACTCAAAAATTCCGATGTGGGAGGACAAATATGTTTACAATGAATAAGAATCCCTAGACTATATTCAAAATAATCATTATTCATGTAGCTAAATAACCTTGTAGCAAAATAAATGATTACCATTCCCATTTTTTGGAATTATTCACAGCTGAACTCCATAAATTCTATAACGATATATTTGCGCACGTTTTCATATTCTGCGGTCGGCACACAGGTCGTAAAGGCAAAAGCGTCACTCTTTGCGCAACAAATCTATTCTACTTCATTAATTTGAAAACACTCTTTTTTTACTTCATCGCTGCATGTTGTTAGCTCGAAAAGAATTTTTTTTACTGAAAAGGTTTTGCAAAACGCAAGTGGACAGTACCATGGCAGGACTTGTGCAGAGACGTCATGTATGGTCGGTCACCATTCAATCCATTCGAATTTGGACAATGCTGTATTGTTCAAGTACTTTCGTTAATAACTTGGGTATCAACATTTTTACCGTCATAGTTTGACAATGCTCTTGGGATCATCGGGTATCGGTTGTCGTGAAGTATCGACATGAGTTTAAGTTGAGCATTTTTCATGGTATTCTTACATTGTACATTTATCACTATCTATTGAAAAAATTAGAAAAACCAAACTAAAGAGTTATGTTCTATTTGTGGATAATCAGTTGAAGCCACCAAAACTCAAGTTACAAAATAGTGCGCAAAATAATGCTCAAGGAAACTTATTTTGCATTACTCCAGTGTAGCGAGCTTACTCTCACTCTCAATTATTCCGCAGACCACTCGCCATATTTTAGGGAGAGACGACGCAGCTCCGAAATCCGAGGATAGCGCTCGGATACTCCAATTTTAGCGGCAAATAAATTACCTGGATAGCCTCTTCGTCTCGCCGAATGTTTAAGGCGACTTTTGCTATCACTTCGGCTCAGTTTTGGGTGCTTGTGAATTCTTCCCGAGACTTGTGAGGAAAAGAGTTTTCCTCCTGGGACGAAGAAAGAGGGTGAAAACTGAAGGACCCAAAGAATGTACTTGAAAAATGAAAATGAGAACAGCATAGGATAGCGAAGAAAGTAATGTAAATAAATTATGCAAATTAAGGGAAGTATTAGACCTGGTCGTAGCCGTAGGCGGACTTTTATTACAGTCGGAATAAAGATAAATTAAAATAAAGGAAGTAACTATGTATAAATGGCGAAATTGTTAGCTTAGTCAGATATACTGACAAAAAACGTCAGATGAGCGATAATGAATGCTAGAATCAGAAAAGGCGTAGACTACTCACGGAAGATAAACCGGCCTGAAACTCAACATGCGTGGATCTAAAATCCTCGTCACTGCTAATGTGCTGTTTTTTATTGTAAGTGCCACAGTATGCACGATAACAAATATTTTTATCTCCTACTAGTTTACACGACGCTGCTCTTTTCGTCTGCACAGGTATTTCCAGAACGAATGAGCAATTAGCACAGAATAATTTCCTGAAATAAAAGTGTTACGTGCCAGTGCGAATAATTTGCTAGTCCCTAAAGACTTTATTACGTACTTATGACTTTTATTGACGTCTTGGGAGCTTTGCTTCCACGAAACTGGCAAGAAATTCATATCGCCTGTGTTTGACTATACTCTGTGTGATTATCACAATTGGGCATGTTTGGCAGTGTCCAGTTCTGTTCACTTTTGAACTACCTTTACCGACGAGCAACAGCCAGATGGAACAACGCTCGTTAAATTCATGTCATCTTTCAATGCGTCCAATTTCTACGCCCGCTTATATACTCTAATTTTCTCGCCCACTAACTCTTTCAGGATCCGACTAAGTAAAATCCCCATTCTACGAAGTAAAATATTACGTGCAAATTCTGTTTAAGCATTTCTGCATGTAAAAACTCTAGGAATATAATTTAAAAACTTACAAGCAGTCAGTTATTTTGAGTTAACTTGATTATAGGAAGCACTAAAAACTTCGATCTCATAACTGAGCCACAGGACAGATGCTGGATCGCTCCGTAACTGCCTTCAAGTGCTGACAATGCAGGATACTATTTTGGTGAGGCAATGCGAGAACTCACTGTGTGTTCATGCAGCAACCCTGGCTGAATACTCACGTTGAACATTCTTTTGGGGTTTCTACAGTACTACATATCAATTTCAGGTTCACTTGTCGAGCGCGAAAAGAATTCCGTTAACTGTTCTAAACGCATGTAGGAATGCGTTGAGTTCTAAATGCGTGGAGAACTCATTGGCTTAAAGAACTTTTTGAAGATTAAATTAGATGTTAGTTTAAGCCTCCATAACCCCAACAAAGGCATTCCAAAGTGAGGGAGGAAGGCACCATTTAGTATGGACTTAACGAAACACGGAATCTATGCAGAAGGTTCGTAGAAACAGTTAGTTGGAAAAGAAGTTTATGAAACAAGATAAAAATTGAAGAAAGTAGTAGGTGTCGAAAAACAGGACAGCAGAGAACCGAAAAAGATGATCCGTAACAAAACAAAAAACCTATTCTATTTCAACAAAAAGAAGGCCTACTAAACTTTTAGTTTGGGACTTCGCATATTCCTCCTGGGAGCGCTACTTCTATAAACACACTAATTGTATCCCCCAGAGGGGATAACTTTTTGAAATGTTTCGTTTGGAGAATTAGTCTAATTACATTCTGTTAAGATGAGTTATTGCGCATCAACTCCATCTACGAGTCCCTAACACGACCATGCAATAGAAAATAGGTAATATGCTTCATGAAGTATGTTATTCGCTATGCTTATTACCAAAATTCAACTACGGTTGTTGTCTTGACCGTATCTCGAGCTTTGATTCTTCTCGTTTCGAACCAGGTTGCATCGCTAACGCTTCAGTGATTATGGCCTCGCCATTATCAGTTTTGTCAGTATGTTTAAGCAGTTGTTGAAATTTTCATCAAATTCATCTCGAGTCTAGAGTCTGTTCTGTTATTACACGTAATAATAGAACGTAATAATTTGGTGTCATGATATATCAATATTTAGGAATAAATTTATTCACTTCAGAGAGGAAGTAAATTTTGCGAAAATACACAAATGTGCTATTCGACACTCTGCTCGCATAGTTTTCTGTGGGCCATTGATGGAGAAAGCAAAAACACAGGTGACATTTCCGACTTCTTTCAGGTAATAGTTTTCGTTTGATCGACTGCAGTAAATTATTGATTGATAATTTTAAAGCAGTAAAGTTTTGTGTGATTGCCTACATGCGGTTTGATTTGTGGTTGTGTATATTGGTATGATTGAGGTTAAGTGGGCTTATCGCAGCTCCTTTGATAACGGTCAGGTGTCGTTAAATACTTGTAAATGTGTTCCAATTTCTCATTACTACACCTACTAACGTCCCAGAGGAACACGAGGGCATCTTTCAAAAATTACATTCACATATCGTATTTTTGGCTAAATTACTTTTTGAAAGAACGTCGCCGAGTGGCAGTTCCTTCCTCATTCTGATGTCTGTGACAACCTGATGCCAGAGCCAGTCAAAAAACGGTAGTTGTGATAACAGTTCAAAAATGTTCACGTCAAGGGTTGAAGGAATCCTTATTGAATGCAAGAATTACTCGAGGTTGCATGAACACTTAAAATCTCTTAACATAATTTTGTTATGTATTCCACAAGAATTTTAATTTCAACGACAATGACAGAGTGAGCAATTCTGGTCTTGTCACGTACGAAATCTGAGAACATATCTGTGAACCCAGTGCAATGCTCGCTCCTGAACAAGGTCGTTACCTAAAGTTTTTTTAAATTGAAAACTTACAATTTCAAGAAAGGAGTATTACGGGCATCAAACTGCTAACATTTCTGATAATGTCTGAGGGAATGTCAACTTCTTATTCGAGAAGAAAATTGAGAGATTCTTCATGAACGCACTAGTGAACATGAACGAAGCTCTGTAACAATAGAGCGCCCGTTGCAGTAGCGAGCAAATTGGACGGGCCATTAGATATTTTGAAGAGCCTTCTCAACTCTAAAGACTTTGGCCTTTTGAAAAGAACCCCCGACACACTACTCGCTAAGAGGTACCAGCCATCTCAGCTGGTCTTGCTACAGTGAGTCAAATGATATCCTCTTAATGAGGGCAATTTTAGGAATTTTATTTCATTTTCAATGTTTCCTCATTTTAAATGAATTGCTCTGTAATTTAAACAGTATTCAATGATTTTCCGGTCCTAACGGCTCTCCTCAGTTAACCTTTAAAGGTCTCACAAAACTTGTAAATATGCATTCCCAGATAAAAACTACCTTACATAAAATTTTCATTCAATATTGTACCGGTAATTAATTTACGTGGAAAAATACGATTTTATTTCAAGTAAATAAAATGTCCAAGCAATTCTTTACCCCTAACTTTTCATGATTCATTATTCACGCTAATGTTGTTGTTTCGTTGCTGTCATGATTTAAATGCTACCATATACAAGTAATTATGTAGAAACAGTGAAGTTGAGCGCAGGAGTGTTGGTATGGTTGTTTTGACGTGGGCTAGCGCGGGTTTATGTTGATAAGTGTGCATGTTTGTACTTATGTGCGTATGGTTGTAGTCTGTGAGCTTATTTGTGCGTACGTGGGCATGTGCATGTGCATTAATGTGTAATAAAGTTTTGGCGCACATTAGATATTACGTTCAATGAACTGTTGTAAGGCCAACACACAGTCCACGAAACACTGACGGAAAATAGTTTTTAATAGTTGCACAATAATGGTAAATGAAAATTTTTCTTTTGCAGCTGTACAGATTATTATTTCAGAAGAACTTGTGTTCTATAGGAAAAATGTTTTCAACTAAACAATTTTACTTTCAATATTTAGTTGCGACGCATTTACTCCGAATCAGTGCTCGTATACAGTATTTATATAATGAAATTAAGCGTCCGCGAGTTTATGGTAGTGTATTCGCTCACTCTTCCAAGCACATTTTTAACTCGAGATTATTCGGAGTCCTTTGCTTGAACTCATTCTTCAGCGTTCTCTAACTATTGTCAATAAGGTTGAAGTCCGGCGACTTGCTTTGCCTCTGGAGAACACTGATTTTGTATTTATTGAATTATTCGTGTTTTAATTTCCGTGTGTTTGTCAGTCGTTGTTGGTTTTTTATAAAACACTTTGCCTTCCAGATATAAATTTCCTCCAAAATATGGCTATACTTGACTCCATCCATTCATCTTTTCTTGAATGCTGTGGAACGTACCAGTGCATTGCCAAATGGAGCAACTCTAAATCATTATGCTACTAACTCCGTACTTCAGAGTATGCATGACATTTTAAGGTTCATCAGCTGTCTCCTCCGTCCTCCAAACGTAACGAGTAGCATCATCCAAAATATTCAATTTTGGTTTCATCAACTCCTTGTTAGTTTTCTAAAACTCATTTCCCTCCTCTAAATATTTTGTTTGCAGATTTTAAACGAGTTGCATTTTTTCTGGTTAACGCGGGAAGTTAACATATTACTTTAATATAACCTTGTTCCTGTGGAGTTCTCTGCTAACAATTCTGTAACTTACAGAATCTTTAATATAAAGTTTTGGCTCTTTCCAATTAATTTTCAGCTTATTTCTACTCTTCTCCTCAGTGGGCACAGGGCAATAGGTTTAGATTGGATAGGTTTGTCTGTCTTATGCTGTGAGAATTAGCACCTTTAGTGATAAGAGGAGATACTGTTAGGTTACCTAAACTACAGATAGGCTTTCGGGACTTCCGTCTTTCGTGCCCACGTTACTTCTCTCAATTTCATGCTTTCTCTCTCATCTCTTTTTTTTCTTCCTAATTTGCAGTTTCTATGTGCTGGGTGCCCTAAGTGAGACCGCACCTTGAGCTGAAGTTGTGCATTGCTTCCCCGTTCTCAACAATCCAAGTAAAATGGCTCCTTTTCTTCACTCTTTTTAAGATCGCTTTTACATTGCAGTGGATAAGGGAGTCTTGAGCGAACTAATATTATAATGTATTGGTATTTTTATCTTTCTCAATATGTTTCGATGTACATGTACATCGATCGAGGTGCACCTGACCGTGGCAAGTTTTTGGTTCTATCATCTTTCTTACAATTACGAATAATTGAACCAATGGTGGATTTAATTGGGCAGAAATTAATCTGTATGAAATTCCTTCCAAGGAAAGTTTGATGTTTTATCCGGAAAAATGTTGGAACCTTTTTTACACGGTGTAAGTTTTTTCCGATGTCACGCAATGGTGGCTGATTTGTTGTCAATTGCAAATAATTTTTCAAATTTCAACAAACAACGCAGTTTCCCGTTTTGGAAACCTAAAACGGAAGAGGATTTTTTGAGCACCACAGTCTTCAAAAAAGGTAAGAATTATTAATTTAGATTCGTTTTTCAAATGGTTGAATACTTTTTCCTGTATATCATTTTGCAGTATATCAATCTCCACATTGAAAAATCTGATGTTTTACTTCACATATCTAGTTAGGCCACTAAGAGATACAATCAGAGTTTTGGTTAAGTCGTCCACGAACAGCTTAATAAACTTAGAATCTCATGTATGTAAATACCTGTTCGTATTCCCTACTATATATATTCAAGAGTATGTACGTAAATATACATGTGTGTTTATAAAAGTATAAGATATTTGCAACAGTGAATATTTAGGCCAGTACATTTTTGTAAGGTGCCCTCACAGTATGCACATGTGTATGTGTATGCTGATGTATTTGAGTGTATGTGTATTTACACGTATGCGTGTGTTCGTGGTTTTATGAGTATTTGAGAATTACACTTATTGTTTCTACTTATATTTCCGTATTTAGAACTTCACACAGGGATGCAAGTACTACACACAAATTTTACCGAAAGTTTATTTATGAGTCTGCTCATGTATGAATGATTGTATGTATTATGAGTTTATGCTTATTCAAGTGAGTTTTTCAGAAGTGCACGTTTATTTATGTGCGTACGTCCATTCATGACAGTGCTTTGCTTCAAGTGTGTGCGTATTTTCAAGTGAGTGAACTAATTAATGCATGCTTACGCACACTGGGAATTAGTGTCCCATGGGGAGATGCTGTTGGGCTACCTCAATCATACACAGATAGGCCTTCGGGACTTCCGTCTTTCGTGCCCACTTTGCTTCATTCTGTTTTTATGCGTTCTTCCCTATATCTTGCCTTTCTTATCTCTCTCTTCCTAATACGCTGTTTCTATGCACAGGGTATCCAGCGTGGGAACGCACCTTGTGCGTTGCTTCCTTGTTTTCTACAGTCCATACTAAAAGGTCCGTTATTTTCGATATCTGGAGATCGCCCGTGTTGTAGCTAAAGAGTCTAATACTAATAAAATAATAATAATGATGCTTTTATACACTCATATATATGCATATAAACATTTCGTTTCGGACAATGAATGTTCATTTATGATTGAATGAATCCCTGCCGCATTTATGTATGACAGAATACCTTTTATGTGTGTAATGGATGGTACGTATCTTCGTCGTTTTATGAAATAATTAATATCTATGGAAAAATGTTTGTGCAAATTAATAAAATATACAAAACCCATGGAACGATGAGGCATGGGACAAAGATTCATGAGCTGCCCTCTAATTCCCATTTATTTTGTTGGCTTGGCTAAACGTCATGATTTTATTGAGGAAAAGAACACAATGAATATTTTTTCTTTTTATTTTAATAGGGTGTCATTAGTACTGCTAATTACACTCTTTAAATGAATATTAAATAACATGACAAATATTTTAATAAAGTAAAAGTTCCACACTCTTCCTGAAATAACCGTGGATATACTTTCCGTGTTTTTATCCGTACGCGTGTTATAGGGAACATGTCGCCGTGTGCGCCGCTGGAATACTAAATAATTCTATTCAATTTATCAATAGTAAAAAAGAAAAATTCAGGTAGTATTCAGGGAAATTTGAATATTAACCAATTATGAGACATTGATAGTCTTACATTAATATGTGTAATGATTGTTTTCAAAGTACGTCAAATTTAGTCAGTGAAACAATGAATTCTTTTCGTAAGGACTGCATTGTACATAGAATTTTATGTAAAAGTTTATGAAAACTGACTTTGTCGTAGAAAATGAGTATTTAGGGTCTCACTATTGTGTTCAAAATAATTATTACTTAAAACAGAACACTAGGTGTTGATGAACTTCTAAGAAAACAAAGAAATTGTGAAATAACATAGGATAATCTAACGTAAAAATATATGTATAATACGAAAGGATAGGACAAATACGAATTATTAAACATGAAAAAATTTCTGGTGTCAGTCCTACACCTATTCAACGTAACATTTTCAATTCACACTACTTTCATTTTGAAAATCAACGGTGACATAATGATCGCTGTAACGCTGTTACATGTCCTCAGATGCGTTAATCACTATTTGGTTTGTTCCTCGCAGAATGCGCCGGAGAGAGAGACCCAGAGCCGGGCGTTGGGAGCTCCTTCTCCGCTTCTTTCATCTTTTCCAGCTACCGGAAAACAAAAAAGATGAATATTCAATCGATCGACGAATTCTCTGCCCCATATTACCAGAATCATAAGCTATATTCCAACGCATCCCATGTGGGCGTCCCATGTGGGCGTCCCATGTGGGCGTCCCATGTGGGCGTCCCATGTGGGCGTCCCATGTGGGCGTCCCATGTGGGCGTCCCATGTGGGCGTCCCATGTGGGCGTCCCATGTGGGCGTCCCATGATGACCAGCAGTTACAAATATGTGCAGAAAAGCGCAAAAATGGATGGTTCATCAAGTACGTTAACAGTGACCAAACTTCTAGCATGTGCGATTTTACGTTTCAAAATCTATGTAGGCGATTAGAAAAATAGGCCATTAACCTTTATTGCTAGTTAATCTTATTCTCCACTGTAACATTTCAATATCAAGTAAAATTTGAGAAATGCAGATTGAATTTGCGCTATCACCTTTCAGGTTTCCTATAGATTCACGGCTATTTGGAAAGCAAGAAAAGTACTTCACTGGGATGCTGAACTAACGAAATTATCATCAATTCGAGAAATTGTTCAACTTTCGTTAATTTGTAACTGCGCTTTTGCTTTATACTTGTTATTTTCAGAACATGCTTTAGAGTAATCGCTTTGCAAATGGTAATTATAAATGCTTTTCTGAAAAATCTCGAACTAAAATAAATGCTTTACAGGTTCAGCTCGAGAAAGAAAACGATAAATAAAATTTTCTGGACCGGTAAAAAATTAGAATAATAATAAATCGTATCCCATCCATTTATGGTTTATTGGTCTCAAACATGCTGCATGTCGACATACTCCTGTTTTCACCTTCAATTTTTTTTGTGGGGGTTATCTAAAATAAATTTTAAAGTCGAAAACATTACGATTTTCTATCTTGAAAAGTGTGTGGCCTTTTTCTGAAATTTTGTCAACGTTTATACGCTTCAATTGCGCGAATTCGCTTATTGAACGTTGTAAGTATAAACATATCGGCCACAATTTACTTGTACTTGAAGACACGAAAAAAACGCGTATTTTAATTTATAAAAACTTGAGAGAAAAATACAAACATTCGGATAACCCATTCAAGAGTACAGTACAAACAACTGCAGTCATTATGAAATAAAATTTTTACAACCGTTTAAAAACATGTACTTGTATGTACTTGGAAGCGAGACCAAATAAATGTCATCTCTTTCATGTGTGAGTCAAATCTTTCTTTCATCCCTCGTATGGCATGAAAAGGCTTGAAAGCACTATAAATAAAAATAACTGCAATATTTGTACTACGACACAGAGGCGTTTTCTGCAAACTAAGTGTAAATAATAATAATAAAGTCTTCACATTGACGACGAATTTTGTGCTTGACGACAAGAAGAAATGTGAAACCAAAAATACTCAAGCCATGCACAACTACGGAATGTTCAACTTAGATGAATCTAACTACGATTGTAAAGGAATCAGGCATGGTCATTTCAAATTTACGAGGACATCAAATTATGGTATCTACGGAGTACGACGTCTTTTCGACTCTTTCATGCCTGATTAATGGAATTGCCAATTAAAAGTGGACGGTAGTTTTTGAAACAATTATAATTAAACTTTAAAAGAATCTACATTACTAGAACATTGTTACTAATTATAAAATTCCGTATTACGGCTTAGGAAGTAAACAGGATGATTTAAAGAAGAAGGTATTGCAAGTTCTTCAGGCACAAATCGATGAAAGTACACGAAGTTAATTAATGACTTTGACACAACGAATGAAACATTTTTTTAAAATATTTTGTGAACTTAAAAATTAAATATGAACTTCGTTATAAAATTTGATTGAATAATTTTCTTTTTCTCATTAATGAAAGTTCTCAGTGCAACTGAGCCGTCTTCAGCACAGCTGTGAAGTAAAAGCTTACTGGTTGATTAAATTAGGTTGGTGCAATCTCGCCAATTTTAAAATAAAAATGTTAGTAAAGATAGCTGATACATAAATCATTTTAGTGCTTGAAACGTTTTTTAAAGCCGATAGCGTTCACGCATTGAAATGATTTTCAAATCAGCCATCTTTACCATCATTTTTATTTCTTACTGGTTGTGTATTGCTTCTAAGTTAGAAAAGGCTGCGTATGAGAATGTTTCCATGTGGCATGAAAGAGTCAATTTGGACACTGCTGCAATAAGCGCAATTTACTGGAACTGGGCAAAATCTGACACTTGACCCACCCCACCGCCTTTCACAACTGCTTCAGTATCTGTACAGACGCTCATAGCGAGGCCAGCGTGGCTGCCTTGGCAGGCAATAGTCTGGTCTGCCCGGCAGCTCCACGCAACTCCAGTCTCGGGAATAGCCTGCTCTGGTATCTCCGCCTCTTTCCTTTGTAGCGCAGAGGATACAGCCAAATATGTATAATACATGCAACTCATGTGAGCATTCTTTTAGTATGTACTGCGATATGAAGGATGACCATCAACAAACTCCAAGATGGTAAGAATCAGCGACAGTTTCGTTATCGAACTGTAAGCTTTCACAGAAAATTGGCAATAGTTTGAATAAACTGTAAGACTTGATGATACCAAGAAAAAGTTAGAAGTATAGATCAGAAAGAAAATCTTCACTCGATGCGCAGCACGATGCGGATACGACAGTTAACAGTATTTCCTACACTTCAAAAATGTAAACACATTTTTCACGTAAGTGTGCAGCATTCAGAATGAGTATAGATCATGCAAGTAATCACACTATGGAAATTTACTTACAATGTGAGGCGGGATGGGTCCTGAGCGGTTGAGCTCAGACTTGGTGGGACTCTTGTACCTGAAGGGGGCAGGCACAGGCGCATCCTCGTCATCATTTATGGCGCCAAGGCCTCCGGAACCCACAGAAGAGCCCAGGCCGCTGGAGCGCGTGCTTGACGCGCTGCTCTTCCCGTGATGCTCAATGTAGAGGCCGTCTCCAGTGTACGTTCCCGTTGTGTCTAGGTCACTGCGGGCAATGGTTCCAACTCAATTAATCGATCACAAAGCTTGTTTTCATTGAACAACAGTTGCACACTTTCTATGAGAAAAGTTGCTACCTTTTACTACTCTATCAAGAATGTCTTGAGAAAATTTAGGACATGGCTTACATTAGGTATTGAATTACACCAGTTTAGTAGGTGAACATGGAAAATATTTTATCTAGTAACCTGTAATTCAACGCCATTGGAGAAATCTTCTACTCACTGAGCTTGCTTCTCCATCACCCACTTCTTCTCGGTAGATTAAGAAGCTTTATAATAATTTCTACCTCCTATTTCATCGACAAAAATACATCTGTTTTAACTCTTTGACACTAGCGTCAAAATAATTTCATGAGCTAATTGATTCTAACGTAGTGAAGAGAAAAGTTCTGAACATATTTGTCACCCGACTATTTGTTACCAGATTACCTACTTCTCAGATAAATTTTAATGAAATCTAAAATAACTCCAGCATTGATGCCTCTAAGCTTGAGAATAAAAAGCAAGGCGAAAATCGCTACACGTATAGTCATTTTTATTCAAAATGATCAAACAAAACTGAACGTTTTGGACTAACTGTCCATCTTCAGCAAAAAATCTCTGTAAAACGAAACCAAAGAGGAAAAAATTAAAATACTTAAGAAGTATCTATAAAAATATAAATTATGAAAAACACTAACAACGGTCAAATAATATAAGAGGAAAAACTGAGTAGCTGAATTAGGTGTTGGCAATATGAAGCGGGAAAGCACTTTGGGTGTCATTCAGTATAGGTTTCTTAAAAAAGTTTCAGTATAGGTTTCTTAAAAAGTTTCTTACAAGTCAAAAAGTTTGTACATGTGGAGGAGAATGTGCTGATCCCCTCCCCAATCGTGAGAGGATATGGATTTGAGCATAGCGCTTCCTTTCTTGCATTTGGCTCTTATATCGTTGAAGTGTTTTTTCCACGTGAGTTTTGTGTCCCACGTAAGTCCAAGAAATTTCACTTCCTCTACAAATTCGATTTCCTGATTTGCAATTTTTAGGGGTGGGGGCATCTGGATACCGGGCAACGTGGTAAAGTGTACGGCTTTGGATTTTTCTGATGAGAAAGTGAAACCATTCATCAGAGTCCATCGTACGGCAAGATCAATACATTCCTGGAGTTCAGTTTTTATAACATTTAAATCACTGTGTCGATAGCCGAGCTGAAAGTCGTCCACAAAAAGTGAGGCATGAAATCGCGGATCCTGAGGGGTCAGAGAGGCGATACCGTTGATTTTAATAGCAAAAAGAGTGACCGAGAGCACTGAACCCTGCGGGACGCCTTCTTCTTGCGGGAAGGGATCGGACAAATAGTTGTTAATTCTGACTTTAAAAGTTCGGTCGCGCAAGAATTCTTGGATGAACGAGGGGAGTCGTCCTCGTAGTTGCATTTGATGGAGATCCCGCAAAATTTCAAATTTCCATGTTGTATCGTACGCTTCTGTTAGGTCGAAGAACACACTCACAAAGTGTTCGTTGCGAACGAAAGCTCTCCTGATCGTTGTTTCAAGGCGCACTAGGTGGTCGGTTGTGGATCTGCTTCGCCTACCGCCGCAATGGATGTGTTGGTGAGGCAGCCATGCATGTCGCAGAAGTCCGAGAGTCTGTTGCTGACAAGACGTTCCATTGTTTTGCAGAGGCAACTGGTTAGTGCGATGGGTCTGTAATTTTGGGGCGATTGTGGAGATTTATTCGGTTTTGGAAAGGGGATTATAATTGCCTCGCGCCAGCTGGGGGGGAAATATCCGTTCAGCCAAAATTTGTTCATCATGGATAGTAGGCATTGCTTGCCGGCTTTGGGTAGGTGCTTTAACATCTGATAGGAGATTTGGTCGGCTCCAGGAGAGGTGTCTTTGGTGTTATGTAAAGCAGTCTCTAATTCTGCGGCCGAGAACGCTATGTTGTACACTTCAGAGTTGGTGGATGAAAAATTTAAACCTTCGTTTTGGACCTTTTCTCTTTCTCGTTGAAATTCGACTGGGTAGTTAGTGGCTCTCCTTGTGTTGCTGAAGGTCATCGCTAGCTTGTTTGCTATTTGGGGCACGGTGGCAAACGTCATATTGTTTTCTTGTAAGATAGATACTCTTCGTTGGGGGTTGGCCTTTATTTTGCGAATATTTGCATAAACTGTTGTTAGGGGCGTATTTTTGGTGAATGTATTTGCGAATCTTATCCATGCTTTCCGCTTTTCTTCAAGCAGGAGGTTTCTGTGGATTGCTCGTGCTCTTTTCCAACGGAGAGCATTTTGCACCGATCTGGTTTGGCGGTACTTTTGGTATAGGCGTTCGCGGTTTCGTCGTGTTTCGGTAAGTTTTGCGCTCCAGTTTGGCTTTGGAAAAAAGGTTTTGATTTCAATAGTTGGTATGCATTCCGTAGCTACAGCTAGCATGACATTAATGATGGCTTGGAGGTGCTCTTCACAGTTGGTTTCAGGCGCGATTTCAAGCTCGTTCCACTTTGGGTGGTTTTCGTATGAGCACCAATCTGCTCTTTTTAGACACCCCACTGTTCTGCTAGGCTCGCATTGTAGAGCGTTCATTAGCTGGATTAGGATCGGGCAGTGATCGCTGTCCTCAGGAGAGAGGCAGGTAGTCCACTCTAACTCTGCGTTCAGGCGGGGAGAGGCTAGCGTTAGATCTTTGGCGGAATCGGAGTTATACGAGATTCTGGTTGGGGATCCCGTATTTAGAAGAATGAGGTTTGACTGTTCTAGATTTTGCTCACGAATGCGCCCCCGAGTGTCTGTGGTTCTACATCCCCAAATTGTACTATAACTGTTGAAATCCCCCATAATGATGCTTGGAGTAAGGAGTTGATTTTCTAGGTCTCGAAGTGCTTCTAGGGTAAGGCCATGATTTCTTGACGAGTACATTGAAACGACTGTGATCGGCCGACTAAGTTGGATGGTGGCGGCGATGACTTGGAACTGGGACGTCAGAGCGTGTTCTCTGAATGGGACCGAGTTATGGATCAACAGACCCACTCCTCCATGGGGGGTGAAGTTAAAGTGACCGTGTTTGATGAGAAGTGAGTACTGGGGTATAGAGAATGTGTAGTTGTGCCAAAGCTTGGTTTCTTGTAGCGCTACAACTGCTGGTCGGTGCTGGTGTATCAATTCCAGCAGTTCGTCTTTCTTAGCTCGAACTCCTTGACAGTTCCATTGTATAATTGAGGCTGGGTTGTTCATTGCTTGGATGTGGATAGATTTGTTTTATATTCGTAGAAAATTTCTTCGGTTTCTCTTCTGACTGCAGGATTGTTCTCGCTGGTTATTTCACAATCGCTGAGAGCGGAATCGTAATTTGGGGTCATTTGTATTGATGTAGTATACAGTTCGCCGGTATCAGGGTTCATACACACTGCCTCTGTTAGTTGTTTCTTTTCCGTAGGGCGCTCCTCACGCTCGGAGTTTTTCCGCTTTCTTCGCGTGCTACCGTCCACAGGTTTGACGGAATTGTCTGCAGCGGCAGCAGCGCTCGAAGATTCCACTACCCTCGGTGGGGTTTGGCTTGACGCTGCGTTGGAGGCGGTCGTCTGTACTGCACTGACAAATGAGCGACAATATTGCGGACATTCTGAATCCAATTTAGCTTTGGCTTGGCCTCTACTAAGTCTAAATTTGTGTTGTAATGTTACTATTTCATGTTGGTATTTGAATTCGATGCATTTAAGGGATCCAGTGAAATGATTTTGGCCGCAGTGGTGACATTCTATACTCGAGCTGGTACATTCGCTGGCACTGTGGTTGGCGTTATCGCATCGAGCACAGATTGGGGTGTTGCTTGAGCACCACTTTTGTGTATGCCCGTATTCCAGGCATATTTTACAAAGCATCGGACGTGGTACATAGGCGTATACTTTGCTTTTTGACTGTTCGCCTGGCACTGCTATATATTCTGGGAGGTCTCCACGGAAAGCTAGTGGCAATGGTTGGGCGAGTGGGTTTTTGGGTCGGATCCATGTTGCATTGGTCACATCGTAGAGGTCATGGTCTTCTTTGAGTCCTTTGCAAAAGTTCTCAAAATCGGTCAGGTCGTACTCGTATATGTAAACAAGTCCTTTGGCGGCGTTGGGGTGGCAATATTCGGATATGGTGACAGGTATGTTATTAATTGACTTTATGTTGCGGACAGAGTCGCTCTGGCGTGAGTTGCAGATTTCAATTATAAAGGAATCGTTACCCTTAGAGGAAATACGGTTGGGTTTAGTCCCAAGTTCTAGTTGCAGGCTCTTCTCCAATATTCACGGCGAAAGTTTGCGTTTTTCGGTTGCATCGATTTTGCAAAGAAAGTGCTTGGTGAAGGTTTTTGATGTTTTTTCGGAGTATTCGTCAGAGTTGTGGTAAAGCTGTCTTGCGCGACGGATGCCTACTTTGTGCTTTGCTTGAATTTCTACTATTTTCTGTTCTTCAGTGTGCTTAGGACACATTTTGCTCTTCACTGGGTGGGGACCGCGGCAATGGAGACACCTGGCTTGTGCTTCCAGGCACTGATCACTTGAGTGTCCCGCAGTGCCGCACTTTGCGCAGGTTGGTGGCCTGTTGCAGCGTTTTTTAGTGTGGCCATACAGTTGGCAGTAGGAGCAGTGCATGGGTTTATCTATGTATGGATAAACTGGCGTGTCCGCGCGCTCACCTGGGATATATATATAGCTGGGAGGTGTTTCCGAGTTGAATTCGAGGATAAGGGAGCTGGTCTGTTCGAGCCTGGTTTTGATGAAGGTAGACTCAACGACGTTGCTGATGTCGTAAGCTTCCTTCAATCCCGCTGCAAACTCGTCGAAGTCGCTCATGTTGTACTCGTTGATGTAGATGAGTCCTTTGGATTTGTTCAGTCTTGGGTGGAGTAGAACTTCACAGGGCACGCTATTCACACTAGAAATGGTCAGCATGGCTTGTCCTTGTATGTTATCCCTTGCTTCCAGCGTGAAGCTATCTTTACTGCTGGTGGTAATTGACTTGGGAGGCAGTCCAGTAGCGTTTATGACGCTGGCCTTTATTGCATACGGATTTAGGTTGCGTTTAGCTTCCGGTTTAAATTGCATGCAATAAAAGCGCATGAATGTCGGTGTGGTTGGAAGTTCCATGATGTCCAGGGGCACATATTTTCGCTTCCTGGTAGATCCAGGAGAACAGGCAGGTTTTTGTTTTCCTTCTGCAGGGGGTGTTATTTTACCAATGATGTCCGACAGTTCGCTCACAGCCATTTCCACTTTTTTGATTCTCTCCTCCGTAGATGTTTCCATCGCTGCTGGGTCGCCACTCTGAACATCTCGAACGTCGGCGCCACGTCCCATCTCCCCCAGGCTCCGCATCAGCCTGTTCACACTCTCCACCTCGCTCACCCGCTCGGACGTGGTTCGCTCGGCCGCTGCACCCACGGCCGTCTCCCCAGCCGCAGCCTCATGACCCTCCGCCTGAAATCTTCCACCGTTAGCGCCTGTAGATTCGACAGTTTCTCTATTGATTGGAGTCTTGATTGACTTGATGGGGTTAGGCAAAGTTTCTCGTTTTCCCTGGTCCAGCTTGCGCTCGCTCCCCGCACGCTTACCTCCGGACCGCGAGCCTCTCGCTCCTCTGGGCATGATGCCCGACCCCTGAGGCTGCCGGCCTCCGGGATCAGGGTTGGCGTTTTTACTCTTAATTTTAGGTTTTTGAACAAAGACAAAACTACAAATTCAACGCAAAATTTGAACAATAAATGATTAGGTAGGTTATACAACCTAGTTATTCACCTTACACTAACAAACGCCTAGCAAATCAAAATGAAAAAAAAAATTTAGAACCTAGAGCACCGAGGTGCTCTAGGCGCCCCCTGCGTTGGTTCCACCCACAATAATTCTGATTGTCGATAAACTATTACAATAATCAAGTCGCTATCCAAGTACAACAGGTTGTACAAATGACGGTGGTTGTAGTGGGTGTACTAACGGCACCACCACGAGAAGGTGCGGGTGGGCTGGATACCCGCACCTGAGCACGAGTAACCTCTATCAAATCCTTGTCTGTTTTTTTTTTTTGTTCCCTAAACCACAAAAAAGAAGAATGCACATCAAATAACCGTAAGAAAGTACTTCGAGTTCGATGCCAGTAAACGAGGTAAAGGGAATACGTAAAATTTCCTTATGAAGCTGCATAACTTTACGACAGAGTTCTCTACCATCTTTACAATTGGCATCAACTGACTCTTTCGATAAAATTGCTACTAAATTACTAAATCAATTTACAAGCAGTTGAGAGGGGCCCGGATAACTTTTCCTTTAATTGTAACCCTCGTTTACCTGTAATGCAAATAAAGCAGTTTTGTCGGTACGAAATAAAGGAACCGAGAATAAAGTATTCTTATACATGAATAAGGCTGCCACATCTCTATCTTTCCACACGGTGCTGGGGCACTCCGAAACACTACAAGAAGAAATTACCATCATATAGGTACAACTAAGCACTATCCATTTCGTCCGGATTTTGGGTAAACTCTGAACTCTGAACGTCGTATTCTCAGTTGAAAGGAATTGACGGTGTTTAGCTGCTCTTTTAGGGTAAACAAAATTATGCCCCAATAACCCAAACTTCATTACAAAACGGGTCTCATAAAGTAAGCATTAGTACAAAGGCCGACAAAAAGGTACAAAAGTCCTTAACATAAACTTTAGATATGTAATTAGTGGTATTTATTTACTCCCCTTGTAGTTTCCATTTTCTCATAAAAATCTGTTTGCTCTTACGCAGTACTCATTTTGGATAAAAATTATTTTTCCGCTATTCTTTCCCACAGAGGGTCAATTCAGCAAGTATTATCAGACAGCAAAACACGTTCTCTCTGATACAGAAGTGTTAATATGTATAAATCTAAGTTTTGTATAGGATTAAATGCATAATTATTGTACAACAGTAACTATTGTAGCCATAACTTACGCATACTGAGGGTTTTGTTTCGAGATGGATCCTGCTGTCCCATCCAGGGATTGTTCGAAATGGATGGAACGGTAACTGGGCGGTAGACTTCCGATAGGAGCCGACTGTAACCCAATGTAAATGTTTACATTATGCGGACAGTAAAGATCGCATAAGCTCCAACCAAAAAAATCTGTAGAATCTATCACTGCTTCGCAGACACGAAGTATTGAAATATATGACATATGATACTTGACGGCGGGGTTGGAACGAAAGTAATACCTGATTTTAATGTAAATACTAAAGATTGCAAACTGTAACTGTAAAATATTCAATTGCTATTATTACGGCCATTAATTCCACATAAAACTTGAATGCCTACGTTAACAAATTATAAGAAATTTTAACAACTATATTCAATGGGAAATTTTTTGATTTTGACGCAAAATGCTGCTCCAACTCATTCCTCCGCCAAGGTCAATACAAACATGAAACAATCTTTATCACTTATCCAGCGTTACTCTAACATTAGTGAAATGCGGAATGAACTGGTCATTTTTCGCTTACATTTTGTTAACCACTGTTTACGAGTTACAGGAAGCAATAAACAATTGGTACAAACTCCGCAATAGTGGCCTTATAAAGCTGTGTATTTTCAAGACAATAGAATAGGGCACTTGAGTTTCTATCATTCTGGACCTAGAAGAAAATGTAACATTTCAAGTATCTCAGAGCGTTAGAGTCTTATTTGTCTCACCTGTATTGGGCTGACTTTGTCTCTTTGCTTTTTGTATTTGATGAATATGGCAATAACGAGAGCCACGAAGACGATCGCAATCACTCCAGCAACCACGCCGGCTATGATTATTGGTTTCCGGTTGGTTTCAGCGCGATCTGAAAGCGTAGTAAAATCAAGAATGTGCATCAAATGACCCAATATTGTGTCTAATTTAAAGTCCCTGAGTCAAGGATGGAAAACCTTTGGCTGTAAAAAATCTCATCGAAATAATTTTCCCTGCTTCCAAAATTATTTTCTCAAGCATCGATCTGCTCATGAATACAAAAATCTCGTTAGGGCACAATGTAATACATACAACGGACTCATTTTAAACCATTTTCCTAGGCGTCCATTCATCATCAAGCCTATAGTTTTCTCGACCATAAGAAAATCTTAACAAATATGATCAAGAACATAACGAGAAGAAAGCAAAACTTCTCACCGAACTCTTGTGAGAATTCTTTGTTTCAATAAAGCTGGGCGCGTTTGGGAACTTTTATGGTGAATGACAACTCTCAGTTCACCAAGCTGAGCCACATTTAGACCAAGCTGGCTTTCAAATAAAATTTTCGGTAGTATTAGGATGGTCCGAAATTATTCACTGCTTGAGTTACGAATTAGTATTTTTTAACACCCCATTATGCTCCCAATTACTGCACGCTGTAAAGAAAATGCGTTACATCTCTGAATTTGAGTCGTCGGCATATTGATGAAGACTTTCACGTGAAGATCTTGCTTCTATGGGGAAAGCACTCTGCTTCTATAGATAAAGTACTTACTGGTTGGTCCTGATCCGTCAAGGTTTTGTGGTGGGACGGTGAGGGGCTCTGAGCTGAGCCCAGAGAGAGATAGCTTGCCGGAGTTAATGAGCTCTTGCAGGTTTTCGTACAGGATGTCAACATCCTCCATGGCCGTTGATCGCACAGAGCCTGTCTCTTCCATCAGCTGGAACTCAACGAGGATGCTTCCTGAAAAACGGTACAACCGCTGCTCAGCAAGTAACTAATTATGGCGGTAACAAAAGTGAAAAGATTACACAGTACAGAACATCATTTTACACCAGGCACTGATGATGATTATCGTTTAGAAGAATGATGATTATATGACGTTGTTCAATGTATTCCTTGCAAAGTATTCATATCTCCGTACGTGTTCATTATAAAAGTTTCATTTTTCATCAATGAATTTTGAAAAATAATCTTGAATACGATGAAAAATTTTCAACATTTAAATGCACATTAAATTGAAAATTATCGTGATTCACAACATCTTATTTCATTATGAGAGACAAAATACTTCAGTTATTTACTGATAAATAAACAATAAAGAGTGCACATTGTAGATCAGATGCACAAAGTCAGTGTCCGAACAGGCAGTTTTATCGAAACAACCCAAAAAACTCATTGTTTTTATATCCGACCTGTTAACGCATACATTGCAGTATGACCCACCGATGGGTCGTGCTCAAGTTTTTCCAGCTGCAAAACGACCCATTGATGGGTCCCTTGAAAAATTTGTAATAATCTTTTTAAATGAATGGTATTTATTTTACCCAGTTAATGTTTGCAATTTGAAAAAATTTTAACAACTTTTGACTTTAAATTTGAGTTGGATGTTGAACATAAGTTCAAACCATCGCAGTCAATGTGTTCAACTTTCAAAAGGTTGTCATATATAATCCATCTGGTGGGTGTTTATCAAAATTACAAGACAAGACTTCGTACGAATTCTCTACATAAAACCACTTAGTATAGAAGAATCACAAGAGGCATTTGCTCCTAGGTGGCAATCTGGCAAACCTGGGCTGACTGTGAGGTTATGGATCTGGTCCCTCATAACCTGTAGGTTCTTTGCCGTCTGCGTGGTCAAGACGTCCTCGAACTCTTCCTTCCGGTCACCCACTGTTACTGTGTAATTTTCGTAGATTCTGAAATTCGGTTACCATTAGAATGTGAACATGCAAATCTAAACATGAGTGTCTCGCAGCAAGGCTTTAAAGTTCCTTTTGAAAATGTTCAATTTTCTTTAGTTGTAAATTATTCATTTGTCTTTCATCTGAAAACGGAATGCATGAATTCATTGGCTGAAAGAAAGTGGTCACCTTCAAATAAATATCATTAACCCTAAAAACCGATTGTTAGGTAAATTCCTTCATACACAAAACACTGGACAATTTACGATAAAATATCCTCAATCACACAAAAATTGTACATCGTAATGTGCGGGCACACTCTAAGAAAGAATCGCAAAAGGAGTTCACCAATACAAACAAAATTGGCGGCGCCAAATGTTAATTCTGAATGGAGACCAGGTTAGGCGTTCGAATAAGACACACGAATTTCACGCTCAAGTATGGTACAGTTTCACTTTCGCTAATCATCATGTTGTTATATAGCACCACTGAGTTTACCTGAATTTTTCAGATTTATTGTCCTATGTGGTAACCCTTAGACCGAGAGACTTTTAATTTAAACTGACTAATCCAGTAGAGTATCTAGCGACCTCACTTCGATGAATATCTGCTGACTGAAGTTTGTGAAGAAGATCGACAACAAGTTCAGCCACTTAAATATAAACATTCTTCAACGAGTTAAACTCACATGAATTTCACTGTTTTGTAGGAGCGAGTGATAACAGTAGATTCATCCGAACTGTTGCCTCCGCTGGACTTCGCCACTGAAAATACCCTGCAAATAAAAGGAAGGTACACGATTAGGCCCAGAGATAGTCGAAGAATTTTCTCTTCCACAAAAAATTTGAAGGCGGTTAATTGCAATAACTAGTGATAAAAACAGATCTCAATATCCTTCAAAATAACTTAATGATTAAGTCCAAATAGCGAGTGATTACGATTATAAAAATAATAACTGAAATGTTTCGTAGAATAATTTGATATTTAAAACGAATCACCGCTCTTTCTTCCCGTGAAACACGATAACTAACAAAGATTCTGATTAGTCTGCAGTCACCGATGTTTGCAGCTAAATATGTCTCCTACAGTGATAATTATTGTGTGTAATATGTTTTACAACAGTGTATGATCGCTGTTGTTTTTGCGTTGTCATATTTTCTTTCTAATCTTGAAACTTGCAGAGCGAGAATTTTTCGATGCTCTTCAAGGAAGCATTTGAAGTTTGATTTTGTAGTAACATCCAAATTTCTGAAACGAGATATGATGTCTCACCAAGACAGTAAAAGGTTTCGCCCACGTTGGAGTTTTAATTAAGAAAGTCATCGGTAGAAATTTCATCAATTTTCATTGGTATATTTTTTAATCAACAACCTTCTGAATTGATACAATTAAATCTTCTGTTAATCCCTTTGAACTACTGACAATATTGCTCTTGTAATCAGATGCTACAAGCCATTTTCTTAAACAATTATAGCACAAATACGTTGTTCAATTTTTCATTCGCATTTTAAGTCACCTTTGTGCCTCCTCATTCTTCATTAAAACAAACTCACTTTCAATCGATAGATCTTAATCACACTCCTAAAACATTTGTTTTTCCAACCCTCTTAAGCCGCAAGTTTTCGCATTATACGTAACTGTAATATCACAGTTTCATACTAATCACATCACAAATTTTACTATTATTATATTCATATCAGTTACAAATTGCCTAAGCCTGAATACCCGTCTCGGCATCTCCTCCACTTCCCCTCGTATTATTTCATCCACACAATATTCAAAGTATTTGAATACACTGTCGCGTATTCAAACCCTCCGCAGTGGCATAGTTCACATCTTCTCTCACCTTGTAAGCACAAAGCACCTCGTGTGTGAGACATGTTCGTTTCTTGTACTTACTCTTTAGCTCATCTTGGGGGTCACCCACTAACGGTAGCAACTTTAGACTTATGTACAGTCTCGAACGTAATTCTCTACTTTTCAAGGAGAACTTTATCCAAAAATCAAGTGAAGATTATTTCACTGAAAACCTATGAATGCATACAAAGAAAACCCACAAATCCATCAACACTAAGCTTTTGCCAACACATTGAATGCTGGTGGCACTTCCACGGATAATTAATGAGTTTCGAACTAAACGTCCAATAGAGAAAAAATAGCATCTTCAAGTCCAACAACACTCTACAGGCCAGTATTGCTTACTGACAGCACAATTCAAACAACCCAAATACCAAATCAAATCATGAGTATACTGCGAGCGTAATCAATTGAAGTCAAAGTGCAGTCAAGCGACACTCACCCAAGATACCCGGGCACGGCACACTGACAATGCTGGTAGCTGTAGCCGCGGTCAGTCACGATGCTCAGAGTTTTGCAGCCTTTGGACTGCCACTTCGGCTCCGTCGTGTTCCAGAACATACACTGCCAATGACAAACATACAGACAATAACCTCTTAATTGTGACTTTAATTGGAATGAGCTTTAAAATATTCCACGAATGATATTGACAAGAAGAATCTTAATTATTTCAATATGCGGATTTAGAGCGAAACTCGTCTTTTATTTTTCAGATCGATACTAATAGTTTAAATTATATTAACACCATTAATGGTCATAAAATCATTTCTATAGATCATTGGACAACAAATATGAATCGACATAAAAAATCACCAACAATACTGGCTAATGGCAACAAATAGTAACAAACGCGTAGCTGTGCAACTTTTTCGACTAAGCGTTTTACTCCATAGCTTTTAACTCAAACGTGCAATCCACAACTAAGGACTATGAGGTCGCTGCCAAAATTTGTCATTTTATTCAAAAAACAATACACCAGAGTCAGAAAAAGCTCAAGTAACAAGCATCACAGTCTCTGCATAGCAACAAATGTATGATCTCGTAATGCCAAGAAAATATTTAATTTTAGAGCAAGCTAAGAATAATGAGATTTTGGTTAGTGTTTCCTCATGATCAGCAGCATGTAAGAATGAAAAAATAAATTTACGCAGTCAATTGACTGAAATTCACTATCATGCGCCTAATGTAAAATTAACAAGTTGTATGAGTGAAGGAGACTATTTTAATTTTTAAGTTACAACGATCCAATGTCTCAATGATCGAGTTCGTAGCTGAAAATAAATTTTCAACAATTTTTTTTCTTGTTCTCAATTGATTCATTATTTTTATCGAGTATTCAGTTCAATTATTATATGTTTACTACATGTGATGCGAAAATTGCGAATTATTGAGCTGTTGACATCGTACAACACGTACAAAATTTGATAGACCCCAGAACCTAACGAAACTCGACTTGTGAAATAATGACGTCCTATGATGTTAAAATATGTTTGACATGTGTCAAACTAAGCCAATAGTCGTCCAAAATATCGACTGACTGAAGAGTTTACCAGTCTGTGTGCTGGTGTTCGATCGTTTCGGCATGCACCACAAAATGTCGGTGACTGCTTCACTGAGCAGGCAAATAGACACAACACTATTTCTATTAAATATTCGCAAAAGAAACGCTAGAAGTTAGAGGCAAGATTATAGCAACCGTCCGATGTATTATCGTCACTACTTCAATACACAACGTGACTTTGGTCTCTCCCTTCAAATACTGAACAATCCGCGTTGGACACAATTAACAAATGAATGAGTTGCTCGCACGACAGGAAGACAGCGTGTAACAGCCTCAACTCACCCTAAACACCCTGCCATCGTTGATACTGGTGTTGTTGAGCCGGATGGAGTACTCAGAGGCCGTAGTCACAGGAGTTACTTCTGTTTCTACTCCGGATTCCGGGTTCAGGATTGCGCTGCGTACCATCTCACCTCTGCAGCAGCAAATCCCATTATCAATTCCTTACTATGAATGAGTAATTTTACACGATGTCATCACAATCTTTTTTCGATGTCACAAAACTAGGCAGAAATATAGTTAAAGTGTATTTCACTTTTACTTATCTTCTGAAGATTCAAAATGTCCGAATTTCCCATCGAATTGAGCTAACGAAGTTTATTTTGGTTTCTCATTTACTATCCAAGAAACGGGCATCGTTGCTAGTTATATTTTGCACTTACTAGGTCCGGCATGTTCATTATTTACTTTTACGAGAGTACTTAAATAAAGAAATTAGACAGAGCAAGCCATTCGAATAATATACTCTGTATACTACACTTTTT
Organism: Platorchestia sp. MABIK; assembly: GCA_014220935.1. Taxonomy (NCBI): domain Eukaryota; kingdom Metazoa; phylum Arthropoda; class Malacostraca; order Amphipoda; family Talitridae; genus Platorchestia; species Platorchestia sp. MABIK. Next base: position 91,671 of record JACJUY010000796.1, read on the forward strand.
TTAGCTGATACTGAAATTTCAAAGACGTTCCATTTCAACGATAGATATTTTTAAAAATGTATGCCATGTTCAGTAACTCATTTTCATCAAAGGTAAAAAAGAATTAATAGCAACAAAAACACTAACATCTAATTCTAAAAATAGAAGTTTAAGCTGATAAAATAATTATAAATAGCATAGTTATATTTTTGCCAAACGAAAAGTATTGCGCATCATAACTCACAGAAATTAAGCTTATAAATCAACTGTACTGAGACAACTATCTTCCCATGATATGAAAATTATCGGAGTCGAATACAATCCATCTAGTTAGTAGCCTTCAAATATCGTTCGAAGATTGCACTACTCGACATAGACACAGGTAAATATTGAAAAAAATACATTAATCTTGGTAAAGAAAAATTAACAATTTAAGTGCCTTCAACTTACGCAAAAGCAAGTAACATTTACATACACATGAAAAAAATACTGGTACTGGAACATGGAACATTCACATGCTGACCATAGAGCAACAATATATTCGAAAATTTATCAAATTTTCTGAAGTTTGTCCTATATGATATACCTTTCATTTATCAAAAAGCTGAAATTCACGGAACTAGCCTAAGACTAGGCTCAATATCAGCTGTTCCTGAAGATTAATGTTCCTCCTTTACTTGTTTGTTTACTAAATGACCGAACTCCGCACCCCTTATGCCATCCGAGGTGAAAAAGCGTTCGACTTCATCGACAAAATTTCAAACCTTTATTCTGCTCTTTGCTAAAAATGTCCTTCTTAGATCGTGATTCATTTTTTAAAAACTAAGTTATTTTCATTTACATCTGTTTCAAACTTAATTTTATAAACCTTGATATAGTTTTCATCAAAGGTTAAGAAGAATAATTAAAACAATACTCTCTTGGAAATTTTGTCGTGGATTATGCTAAAATGCTAACTTGGCAAGCTGAGAAACATTTTTGACTATTTGTCATAAATGACCATATTTTGAGAACACAGAAAATGACCGATGAATTTTGCGTCTCTGTGAACCTGATGAAAAGACTACAATTTCACGTACCACGCAGATGCATCTGTTAAATACAAACCTGAGGTTGAGTCCTCGTCCAATGCTGGCCCACTGAAGCATGCGCGGTGACGAAATGTTCTTTTGGTAGTGCATGGTGGCCAGACAAGCGCCGTAGCAGTCAACCTCATCCCCCGTTTCAGGGTCCTCTTTGCCGCACTTCCACTGGCGGTACTGCTCAATGACCGGGCCCCACACCACCTGTAGCAAGCAACATGTCAGATTTTAGAGCCTTCATTCCTTTCTCTGCTACAGAAATGATCAATGTTCACTCCAGAAAAAAAGTCTTTGTCACGTAAAGTGAGAGTACGCGACTCTATCGGTCACCGTGGCCAAGTCGTTGAGAGAGAGCGCTTTTTTCGGGCAGCTTCTGCAGTTCGGCGGGTCGATTCCCAGTTAGACCATCGTTGATATTATCCTCGTTAGGAAAAGGAGAATTCCACCATAATGCCCACTCTACTTAGATGCTAGAAATGGGTACCGGCTCGACTGGAAGTAACCATCATTGCCTCTTCATATTGGTTATAAGGCATATGAAAAACTATTGTACATAATGAGACGTATTGGTCTCAATTTTAATCGAACATCACTTACAGAAAAATATAGAAAAATAATTACGGACTGCCGACCTGGAAAAGCACCCCTCGTACACTCCTGTGGTGGCAATAATGTTAGTCGTCAGGATTTGAGAGAGGAAATTAACATTCTAGTACCAGATAATCCCCATATTTTATACGAAACTAAACCAAAACGTGACAAATGATCGATTAAGCCAGTCCTGAAAATGAAAATCTACAATTGATAAACGGTATTAGAAGCACGTTTAAGACATCAAAAATGCCAGATTTACATTTTCAAAACGCTGACAAAACGCAGGAATGAAATTTTATCGCCTAGCCAGTAGTTGGTGTTGCATCAAGAACGATAATAAATGGCAAAAAAGAACAGCAGAAGCGGTGTTCCTATACTTCACATAATCTTGCAGTCTATAGCGACATAAATAGAACGATGGAGTAAAGAGCGACATAAATAGAACGATGGAGTAAAGAAAACCTCGTAGCCTGCATAACTAAGAAAAAAAGAACAGCAGGTTTCAATGACTGTGACTAAAGATAAATGTGTAAGTAGTATCAGATTTGGATTCCATGTATAAAGTAACATGCGAAACATAAATATGATCTTAATGGACAAAATGGACCTAGCTCCCGCGTACATTCTTTTCCCTAAAAAAGCGTTAAAATAAAATGGAAAATTTCTAATCCTATTTGGTGGATATAATATAGATATTTTGGAAACACCTGCTCCTGAATCAAACTACTTTTTTAAGGAGATAATAACTCGGCACAATGGCAATTTCTAGCCAGAAAAACTAAAACTATCTCATCCGTAGAGTGTGAGGGAGATTAAAATCAGAAATATTAAAATAATTATTTCGGATGCAGAAAACTATCACTTCAATAAAATTAGTAACATATAATTCAGTCTATTATGGAAAATAAAATTGCGTTGTGTAAATCAGGTGCGTACAATTTCAGCAAAATAGTGTAATAAACAAACAAAATTCTTTAAATTTAATTACTCATCGTCGCAAAATTTATGACACCCAATATTACTTTTACTCATAATGAAATTTGTTAGAAATGTTATCTAAAAAGACAAAGGTAGGGGGAAAACTTAATGAGGAAAAATAAATGCACAGGCATGATATCAAAATTCTGTCATTCACCACAACGGAAGCATGCCCCTAAATGAATGAACGTCGTGACGTACAGGTCTTCATCATTACGAAATATACTAAGAAGCGTATTAAGGTCAGGCTCGTACATCCAACATGAATACATAGGAAGACAGGCAAGTAACTCGACCCTTACATAGTTGGGTCTGCTGATGAAGCTGAGTGTGTTGTTGGCATCTAGCACCATTGCGAGCGTCTCGTCTGTCTCAGTGCGTAGTTGACTTTTCCTTACGGTCAGTCCCACCAGCCGCGCCGCCACGGTCAGCGTCTCCCCAAACTCTGCTGATAAGCACAGCCCAGCCGCGTACCTGGAAGTAGCAAGCTCAGTTAAAAAACGAAAAATTCCTCCCCAATCGTGGGAAGTATTTCAAACATTTATAGAGGTCGTGCAAGAACGATCATAGTTAAATTCTCAGAATTGTGTGAATAGGTGCAAGCTGACCGAAGGTATGGATAAATATTTTAGCAAATAAAACCTACTTGACATTAAATTAGATCACTTTTAAAACAAGAGATAAAAGTATAAAGGTTGTGTTGTATTCAAATCTATTGAAATGAAACGTTCCTTAACGATAAGTGTTTAATAGCTAAACAAAACAACAGCTTTTACTCACTACACTCACGGTTATCAAGCTGACCAAAGAGGCCTTTGAATGAACACACACCATTTTCCCACAAATGGAACACTAACAGCCGCATTGACGTTTATGCCTCTGAGCCGGCTTCTGATTCAATCCAATCAAGTTTCTTGCCTCAAGTATTATTTTAAAGGTAGACACATCTTTCTTAAGCCAACTTTCTGACAATCTATTTTTCATATTTAGGGCTTTTACTCGTATATGTGACATACACACATGAAATTAAGCAGCATTTACAACACCATTCTGCCAGAAGAAAGCAATGTTGCAAGATTTGTTAGACAATTTACTCAATAACATGAACTTCAGCCAATTATTTTCGCCCTCCTTCGCGTAAACACTTGTGCTACCAATTCCTAATCAATTAAGATAATAAAAATAAATGACACTGACCGATTCCCTAGAATAATAAAACTTAGGAATATAGCTAAAACATTGAAGCGTTTCTGAATTCTAGCAAACAGTAGCATAGAACGACTACCAGCCTGCGTTACAACCAATCATTCTTCGTGCATCAAAAAACAAAAATATCAGCAACACAAAAAATGAGTTTTCGGGAAAAATTCAATAGCTTTAATCACTAAAACGCTACGGAAGAGTGTAAAAGTACTGCTATGCTAAGGAAAGATGTTGGATCACTGCAATGCTAAGGAAAGAAGTTGGATCACTGCAATGCTTATGACAGATGTTGGATCACTGCAACGCTAAGGAAAGAAGTTGGATCCCTGCAATGCTTAGGAAGGACGAAGGAACACTACGACACACCAAGGGAAAGACAGAGCCAGAAGCGTGACATCTGCTAGAGACACCAACACAGAACGCACACTTACGTCTGCATATCACTGACGAGCTTATCGGTAGCGGCTGTCTTAGCGCCTTCAGATATGTTCAGTTTGGTGATGGTCATCTCTGAAAACATGATGCTCACAGCCACCTGAAAGTAAGGCACCTCAGTCACATGCGAAAAACAATGTAGCACCAACGACTCCACGTAATGTAAGTATATCGTGCTTGCCGTGGCTGAGTGGTTAAGAACGCACCCTTCCGTGAAGGTGTCGAGGGTTTGAATCCCAGCGCTGAGCGGCGATTTTCATCGTTGGGTGAACATACTCTACGTACACAGGTGTCTGAAATGGGTACCGGCTTGACCGGGAGTAACCGTCATAGCGTCTGGGTGTGAGTTATAAGGCATTTGAAAAACCAATGTTCAAGATGATGTGCATCAGTTTCGATTTATTGGAATAGAGCATCCTTCGTTTGGCACGACCATTTTCTTACTGATCTAAACCCAGTTTAAATTACTGCCGACAATTGGGCCACAAAATGCAGCACGGCAGTGTTTAGTAAGGTTTTCGGCAGTAATTTCTGATCCAGAAACTTTCATGTAGCTAAAATTGAAAAGCGTTTATGACAAACAATATCGTTTACTGTAAATTACTCGAACAGCACTCCTGTTCCCAATGGTAATAAACATTAACTTAAGTGAATGATGTGGTACTTCCAATGACAAATGCTAACATTAAATTTTGAGAAGTAAATTCCTGGTTCAAATTAATATCTTCATTAGCACCTTGTCTTTTCCATTATTCTGGATCTAAAACGGAGTTTCTCATCAATGAAGACAATACTCCATGGCCAACTAAATTTTCAACAAGTAAGTTACGATGCGAACAATGAGCCTACTTTTTTCCCAGTAGCAGCAAAATCTTACAAAGATTTTGATGTCAAAATTGTCATAGCTAGTACAAATAGATTTGGACAAGTATTTTCTTTATAAGATCCTTAAGAACGTAAACAAGGTAAAGTAAAAGAATTATTAACTTTTCGTGCTCTTGAAAGAGCAACGAAGATTGTTACTTAATTAAAGAAAAGGAATTAAGCAAAGAATCTCTAGCCTCACCCACCCACTTGGCCAAAGCACAAACACTTTCCACTTACTCAGTGAAGTCTCTCTTGAAATAAATACATTCGATGCTGAAATGGTCTAGGAAAACAAAGTTCTAAGGTTCCATCATTTAAAGTTCCTCAAACAAAAAAAAGCAGTTTCGTGTTAATTCTTTTTGAAAGAAGTTATTCGGACAAAGTACCAGAGATCAAAGCCGAGGAATATCCAGAACTTTCAGAACAGTTAGGAGCAAAATTAGACAAAAGCAATGAGTGATTCGATGGAGGATGGTAAACCATAATATTTTTCACTCATCTGTGAAAGGAAGTTTTTATATCGAAAAATATTTCTCACATGAGATGTCTTTGTATTCTAACGCTCTCTAGGTGTGATAACTAATATATTAACTGTATAAGGACATCAAATCTGATCGCATACTCAACCTTCACATTTGTGGAGAACTTTTATCTATTAAATTGACGTCATAAGCGTCACTGTAGAACGTACAGGAAGCGCACAAAATCATCCGCTGTTTATGTGTGGTGATACACAACAACCATGTATAAATAAACAGAAAGTAAAAAGAAGATTTCGCTCACGCTTAATCTCGCCATAGGACTGTAGGACGGTTTCGATTTGTTTTCCGTTTCCCGTTTTCGGCGCCCGCTGCGACCATTGGCAGCGGCACCCACACGAGTGCCTCCGTGGCGAACGGCATTCAAGTCTTCGTCCGTCTCCGGGTAGTAGACTGGCCCGCTCAAGGATGAGGATGACACAGCAGCCGTGTTCATGTTGTCATACACTGCAAAATAACAGCTAGGTTAGGTAGCCATTTTCCGGCTGCGGTGGACAAGTCATCAGCATAGAGCGTAGAAATTTGAGACACACTGCCAGGTGCTTAGGAAATGGTCACTTCGAGAATGAGCAGTGAATTCCACGTGTTCAAGCTGCGTGGTTGGATCAAAATGAGAGCTAAATGATGCTGCTGCATTCACACAACAATAGACTGAAGTTGATTATGGAGTTTACTGCGAAAAAAGGTTTTTAAAAGTGAATGTTTAAAAATGAACATCGTTTGTGCTTAACTGTCCAGAGGGAATACCCAATCACGCGTCTGAAATTCATTTCTTAAGATATATAGGGTGACACAAAAGAAATAAACTTTTTAAAAATCCAATAGAACCAAGAGTAAGGGGAGAAAAATATCTCATTCATAGTAATTTGCACCTTAAAAGATTCCATTTAAGAAACAATGATGGAATTTACATTTTTTTAAATTACGTCCAGTAGATGGCGTCGTCCTGTACGAATGAACTCTTGAAATCTACTGTTGACGTTCCTCACTGACCGCTGCAATATCTCAGCTGTGATACCGTGAATTTTATCCTGAATTCTCTGTTTTAACTCAACCGGAGTTCTTGGTCGAGTCGTGTACACTTTACTCATGAGATAGCCTCACAAGAAAAATCACAACCGGAAAAATCTGGCGATCTAGGGGGCTAGATTTTTCCGTTTGTGATTCATTTATTCATTTATTTATTTGTAAAAGGAACATATTGCTCGCTGCGAGGTTCAATAGTAACTTGGCATGAGAACGTTAGGTCTGGGAGCACACTAAGATCTAGCCAGAAGGAAAACTTTAGTTTAGTCAAGCGGAATCAAGCCCCAGTACGAGTTTGAAACTGTCTGCAAGAAACACTTTGCTAACCTGATATACAGCCTGGCATAGCCTCATCATAATTTTTACCAGTAAAAGTTTCATCAGTAAAATTTTTATTCGTTCAACCGATTTACGTAATGAATCAGCGTGTTTCGTGCCTGACCTAAAACACGAACAAGCCAGGAACACCACTCACTAAACTGGTCCCCGGAGGAGTCAGGCGGAGGCAGGCCGCTGAGCTGGCTGAGCAGCTTGTCATTGAGGGCCTGCACTCGCAGTAGCAGGTCCATTGACAGGTCCACATCCGACATGAGGGCCAGCGAGCCGCTCATCATGCCAAACGCTGCTGACTGCGCCGCTTCGCTTTCAAGGCTAGTGAACAAATCAGATCTCAATTTCTAACCAAAACAACCCTCAAGTTGGACTCTAGCATGCTTTGATCTTGAACTTTGAGATATAAATTCAGCTAAATAGTTGATAAAACAACGCTAGAATAAACCCTATTGGGAAAAAGGGTTTGCAAAGAACGTATTAAAAATTTTACTCAATCAGTAGTTGTACATCTGAAACTACTTTTCTTTAAAGTCAAGATAGCACAATAGCAGAAATATTAACAATGATGATTGCATTCAAGCTGAAATACTAGACCAACATAGCTGAAAAGTAGAGTAACTGCAGAGAAACCAGTGTGGATACATCCACGAAAAGAGTGCGTTATTGCTCGATTGAAAGAGACAAGGTAAGTAAGCTCCTCTCAGTAAAGAGCCCACACAAACACAAAAGCACTTCAAGCTTCATAGTATTTACAAATAACACTAGCACAGAACGTTTCATAGACAACGCACTTTGTCTCGAGACTGTTAATTTTGTTCTTGGCGTTTCCCTCGACGACTGCCTGCATAGCAGCAAGGTTGTTGGTGTCGCCCATGGCGGCAAGGGTCGCCAGCACGCTGCCCGCTCGTGCCAGGGCAGCCTCCACTGAGGCATCGGAGCTCATGGCCTGGCTGATCTCGGAAGACAGCTCTCTGTCGCATACACACACACATCCATTGTAGCATCATTTCAGGTTAGCTGTTATTAAATATGTATCTATTTTACCAGTTACTTGAAATATTCACAAGTGGTTGCTCTCTAGAGGAGCAGTGAGAAAGGTGTCTGCAACGGTTAACCACAGCACCTCTGAAAGAATGTTCTGTTTGATGTTTCTAATACTGAAGGTTACGTTCGCAGCGCTCTGAAGCGAAAGCTTCGGGATAGAAATACAGATGTGGCGATTTTTACTGGAAAGATTGCCAGGGAATGTACGAGTAATACTTTTTTGTATACACCAATAGCCTGTGTGCAAACTTTCCCTCGAGAGGAGATAAAATCCACCAAAACTCCCCTGTGCTTTAAATATTAGAAAACTACGTATAATTAGTTATATTGCCAGTACATCTGAAATATTATTATTGGGGGAATGTAACAAAGCAAGTTTTTTTCATAAATGCGGGAGTTTTCAACGTGAGAATCTAACTCTAGTTTTACCGTTTTTGATCAATAGCAAACATGTGAACACAAGAGCAGTTATCTAACTGTTCATAATTTTACTTTAATATAAAATAATGCTATTCAAAATGAGTTTCGCTCTAAATTAAGAGCCCCTGTGCCAGAGAAACAACCCTTGAACATTTAAAAATTCATCGCACTGCTCTTCAAGCTCTGCATACAGTCTGTATCTTTGCCAACGAAAATACAGCTATTAGTACCATAGTGTGAAATATAATGTGAAGCTTAGAAATCCTCTACTAACACAAAAACTCTCATACGAAGATGCTAGCTGCGGCATTAGGTGAGAACTGAAGTACGAGATCACCAACACTCATCACGTACGTGAAAACTTCCGGAGGCAGAGAGTCAGGCAGCGTGACGGACAAGGCACTCGTCGACGCGTCAGCACAGAGCCCGTGGGAGTCGCACACGCGCACCCACGGTGTCACCTGGGTCTCAGATCCGCCTCCTGAAATGAACATGTTGAGTGAGGGTACTGGGTTTATCAGCTAGCCATTTGGCCACTTATTAGGTTCAATCTTCTTACGTTTTGCACTTACTAGCCATGTCTACCTTGGTTTAAAATTATTAATATCGAATTCTTCTTTGGCACCTACATGATTTTCGATTCATAAATTTTCAGATTTAAGATCTCAATTTTCTGCCCAGGTGAACAGAGCGATAGACAACTTGATATACTATGCAAAAATTTGTATGTCGTTGACTACCAGGGCTTCCTAACCGATTTACTTTATAATTTTCTAAGGTTAAAACTTGAAACATCAGGCGAGCCTCAGATGAGTTAAAATTAATTTAGTTATGTGTGATTTACTTCATTTAAAAAAAAAATTCATTTGAAAGCTCAGAGTTGAGGTTGAATCCAAGATCAAAATTGAAAGTTTAGGCTAACTTACTGCTTATATTTGGTAAGCTTCGGATAGGCAAAGTAAGGTAAAAAAAAACAATTAATATAACTGATTATTATATATTCGTTCGTTTAGGATTCCCTGACTACCACATCGGCAATCTCAAGAGAGTGAAGAGAAGGGACCGTTTAGCATGGACTATAGAAAATGGAGAAGCTATGCCCACGGTGTGTTCTTCGGAGGATGCCTTGCGCATAAGAACAGTAAGTTGGGAAGGAACAGGAAGATAAGACAAAGAAGAGATAGATGTGTATGCATAATGAAAGGAGCAAAGTGGGCACATAAGACAGATGTCCCAAAGGGTGACCTAACAAAGTTACCTAACAGTATCTCTGCATTGGACGCAAGTCCTCAGAGCATGGCATTGATAAAGCCAACCATGCTAAGCCTATTGCCTTTTCTGTGCCCCCTGAGGAGGTAAAATAGTTAAACAGCTTGCGATAAAACCTCTCAAAGTAATTAAAATAAAAGGAAAAAAATCATTAACTGAGAGACAGCATCAGCAGTACTTTTTTAAGAGGTTAGAAGCATACATCTTCGATCTCACCCTCGAGATCGCAGCAAAATTACAGAGGATAATATTATGGTCTATCTTGAAACAAAATTAAGCCCAAAAGGAGCCCCCACTACCAGTCCCTGCCCTGCCTTCCTCTATAAAGGTAAAAAAGCAGAAACCACAGTATGATGATGCTTCAGAAGCATGCCAGCAAAACATTGATGCGCGCTGCTCCGGCCCACAATTGGGTCAATTTGCTTAAATGGGAACCAGTATTATGACGTGGGTATGAATGAGCATAATTGTCCTCAGGTTTTCTTTTAATGTCTAGGAATAGCTGTGAGGTAAATTCATTTTATTCATATTTAAGAATGCTTGTTACTGATGAAATGTACTGGTCATCGTAAAAAAAAATTTAATCTACTTAGAGCGGAAAAAAAAGGATTCTCTAACCTGCGGTTACAGAGATGCTGCGGTTGAAGACATCGCCATTGATGGGACTGAGCCAGGAGACTTCGCCGTTGGAGCGTCCTGGGATGCTGTAGCCAAAAGTTACGCTCAGAGGGTAGTCTTCTGGTTCGTCCATCCAGCCGTTGGCCGTAAATTGGAACTTGGTGACCAGGGCCTTGCCTGAGCTTGGAGATACCTGAGTACAAAAAGCATCAGACTCTTGAAATAAATCCCGAATAGTACTGTGAGTTCATGGAGAAACAATTTATCGGTGTCCATATCGAGTTTCTTTTCCATGTAGGTAAATTCATGATAACAACAAATAATTTATTTCGATGTGTGGCTGTCGTCGTTAGTAAACACAAATGTACGGACATTGTTTCTATTATCTGAGGGAGCTTTTGCATGTATAGTAAGAGCTGTCATTAACGAAGAAATTTTCACAAGGTTATTGGTTGAATAAATTCACCATTGTTTGCCGCAGATGCTCCTGGTAGCTTACGGTTTATGCTTTCTCGACATCTGACAATTCCCAACTATTTATCTGATTATTGTCTCCGAAACAGTTGATGTTTCGGAACAGTTATTGTCAATGATATTGTCTCTTGACAATGATATCGGTCATTGAAATTATTTAAATAATTATATGAAACCGGGAGAAACATCAGCAGCCTTACTAGCCTATTCAACATTCGTAAAATGCAACATGCACAGCAGTTCTTTTATTCACAGCAAAGTTAATGAGTAATTGACACAATAAAATTAAAACGAATGTTTAAGAAACCCAAATTAAATAAATAGTGAAAAATTTGCTGATCTTCTCGCTCATGAAGTATTTTCAGTTCACATGTACGCCTCATAAAATTTGAGTTAATAGTATGAAAACTTAGAGCTGAACATCTTCATAGATTGGCAATATGCATTTATATGCATTTCAGACGAAGAAAGAACTTTCATACTTCTTACCGCATGAGGCACATAAAATTCCACACATCCTATTAGATATCCCATTCGAGGATCGAAAACAAGGTGCGGTATTAAACTAGAAATAGTTTATACACGCACCAAAATATTGCCGCCGCTAGGAGGCGAATTCGTTTTGATGATAACGTCCGCAGAGCCGGACTTGTCGCCTTCAGTAACCAGAAGACGGAACTTGTAGACGGCGTCGTCTTCCAGGCCTGGCCAGCCCTTGGAAGCGTCTGCAGGCGGGATCACCAGCGGGAACGGGCGTCGCTTTGACGCTTGCTGCCGGAATGAAAACTCTGGTTAAAAATATCAGCAGGGAAAAATGGATTGATAGATGCTGCAAGAAATGAAATATGTTTTATGATTTTTGTTTTAATTAATTCCATGTTTTGATTTTTCGAAATTAAAATAGTGGTAAGTCTAGGGCGCGGCCACTACAAATGTAGTGAAGGTCTGCAAAAGAGATAACATTAAAACCCGGTAATCATGTGATGCCAACTTTTTCCCACGGTGAAATCAAAATTAGGGAAGACTTTCTTAACGTAGATTTTATCTAGTAAAATTCTGCTCCATGTTAAATACACAGTAATGTGGTTCACGCACTCACTTACTTTTTGGCGCATTATCCATTTTATTCTTTTGTTGCAAGCTCTTTTCAATTGAAATTGATTTTTGTTTCTCGTTTTCTCATGACAGAAATCATTCCTCCGATTGATTTCATACTTAACAAAAATATTTTGGCCCATGTATAAATGTCATAGTGAAGCTATAAATTCATGTTAGGAAACTTGGAATGAAGTTTTATCATTCTAGAATTGCAAACCAGCTTTTGCAGACAGCATTGTGAATTACGTCCTTTAATCTATGCCTTGTGTGGAAACGTAATGCTTCGCGAGGCAGACTGTTTGGTAGGTATCGAAGGTTTCATTGACATATGCTCTACTGCAAGAAGCGTCAGTTAGTCTTCGATGAAAAGCACAATTTACTGTAGTCAAATTTCAATACCAAGCAAGAATTACTTGCATTAATCGGAAAGTTTACACCCTAATATTCAGCTTATTAGTACAAAGAGGGATCAAGTAAAGATGAAAAATGACTCGCTAAAATAAAGGGGCAGCCTGAGTGCTGTAAAGAAAATTATGAGTCACAAAATTGCTCAATGCAGCTAAAGATTTATTTCCATGAAAAGACGGCGAGCATTCTTGTGAGTGTGAATATAACAGAACGTAGTATTTAGTATTAACTTCTGAAATGTCATGCTCCAAATCACGATAAAAGAATGAAGTATACCGTAAAAGCATGATACACCATATCAACTCCTGCGTTCTAGAAAAAGTGAGCTCCTCAACAAAGAATGAAAATACAGAATGGATCTTGTCACTTACAGAATACACTAGAGAGAGTTTCACACTGAAATATGACGCAGTCAGAGCAGTTATGTCCAATAAACAAACGATATCCAAAGCTACGTACATCGAAAGTGGTGGGGGTGGAGAAGTCGATGATGTCAACTGTAGAGTAGCCAGCCTCGAGCACAGGTTGCCACTGCACCTCAGCCATCTCCTCGGAGGTGAAGGAGGCCTGCACCACCACCTAAGCGGGCGAAATTACAATTAGTTAAGTAAGCATTCGATGCAGGAGCATTGAGCAGCAGTAGCAATCAAAAAATTCCTGGTGACGATTTCTACATATGCCACACATACCACCAATAAAAAAAAATTATAACATTTGAGTTCATCGTTCAGAAAATGTTAGGCTAGACACGAATAACAACGAAACGAAATGTAATTGAAATCTGGAGCGGATAACCTGAGTAAATTAATTCATCTTTGACGTAGCCTTGTTAGAGTTTGGCCTAAAACCATGCTTCCTTACTTACTAAGCATTTCAAAAACGAATTTCTATCGGTAGAACGATGAAGAATTTGAACAGTCAACAACATATTTCAATGGTAGGTTCAAAGAAAAATCAAAAAATGTTCAGGATAGCTACACTTCTGTACCACCGAGAATGGCGACTTTGCAAGACGGGTTACACAGGAGGTAGAAAAAGAGGTGAACTCTAATGAGGAACTAATAGTGTAGACGAGTGATTAGAAGCACACACTGGATATTGTGTTAAGAGTGGTAACTGTCGCTGTGTTCTTTAGTCTAACTCTTAGCTTAACAAAATACCCCTTCGCTCAAACTGGTAAACAAACAAATGGAAACACGCACTTAGTGAAATAAACAAATTACGTGCAGAATTATAAAAAGACGCCGAGTACTACCTTTAGCACACTCTGAACACAACCTCTTCGTAACAGCGCGGGCACTACCTCTGCGTATTTTTTTAATTCTGCACGTAACTTGCTTAATTCCCCAAAGTGCGTTTCCATTTGTTTGTTTACCAATTTTAGCGAAGGAGTTTTTATTTATTTAGCTGAGAGTCGGATTACAAAAACAGTGGCAGTTCCCACTCTTACACTGTACACAATATACAGTGCGAACTTCTAATCACTCTTCTACACTCTCGGTTCTTCATTAGAGTTCACTCCTTTTCTACCTCCTATGTAACGCACCTTGTTAAGTAGCCATAGAGCTGTAGCTCTCCTAGACATTTTATTGAGTTAATGAAGTGAGCGGCAACCAGACGTACCTTCTTATTAGGGTCTACGAGGAGCTCAGACTGTGCGAGCTGCACTTCAGGCATGGTACCCTGCTGCAACTCCAGCGCTACCTTCGCTTCTGCTGAGCGGTTACCCTTGGAGACGGTCACTGTCAGCTCATACCTGAGCAAACACGTTTGTAATCAAGTAACATCCCACTAATGCTCAGAGTTTCCAACGTTAACTGCAAATTTGACACCATCTGCAAAAATAAAAGAGTAAAGCGAGGAGTGGAAATGCATATATCGATCAGAAAACCGTTGCTAAATTTACACATTTTCTAGTATTTGAGCCACTGAGAACTTCAAAAAGCTATAGCAGACTGCGCGGTGAATAAATGAAAAACGAAACATGACTGAGTTAGGTATCACTTGATGCTATTTGATCAAATCCTTCAGCAGACCAAATTATCTAAGATGTCACTGAAATGTACTAAACTGCAAGGTATTATAAAATTGGACGCTTAGCTCCCATAGCAAGCATTTCCAAGAACCTCAAGAGAGGCCTGCATAAGTTTCTACACGATGTACAAACAGAGCATGGAAGACACGAGAAGTCACAGCACTCTCCTACAGCAACGCACATGCCAGGCTGCAGCAAAGCCCCCGGGATGATGAGAGTCGGAGCGGTGACCTCCTGCTTCAGCCGCACCTCCAGCAGCTCCATCACTCCGCTCGTACCGCCCACGTAGCAGCCAGCGCCGGCTGATGTCTTGCACGCCCACCTGCACAGCAAGTCGCTTTCTCATCAGCCATTCAGGTGAACTCTAATTAGCTGACAGAGTTGCGACAATAACGTACTTAATTTAGAAAAAACCGCTTATTGAGTGCCACCTGAGGGAAATAACGGTTATAATATGAATAACGGCAAACTCGAACTAGGTTTTCACACTGCTTCATTAAGTAGAAGCTTCTCCACAAAGATTGAGAAAATACAGGCACATGGGCAAACACTTTATACTATAGATAGATAATACCATAAGACTTCGGGAAGACAGAAACTAAGAACCCCTAATTTTACACACTTTACAAATACTTCACGCAAAAAATAACAGTGTAAATAAGGAAAGAGTAAAACGTCATTATCAGTATTACTCGTGTTGCAGGCTCCATTCATCCGTTAACAATGCTACAAACTAGAACGGCCTATAATAGGTTAGTCTACTGACGTCAGTCAAGCCCCCTGACATTGGACACTTTAGCAATTCTTCCCACAAAAGGAGAGTAACTAATAGTTAGTTCATAAGAGAGAGGAGCTTCAAGTTTTCTCATCTCGGCATTTTCTTCATCCTATGACCACAATCCTTACACGTTAAGTGGGTGAGCCTTGTCACATTATTTTAATAGAATTACGGAACTGGATCAATTTAATTTCTACTTTGGGCTCGCCTTCTCAGATCTACAGTCATTGCATGAATAAGGTATGTATGACAAGAGATTTCTTTACTGATGATGAAAGTGAGATTTATCTCTTGCACTCAATATTAGTTCGCGTTTAATCTCCCTCAGAAGCTATTACTTGGTTACATTCCGATAACGTCATCGCATGTTCGCCATACCCCTAATAACGATCTCGAAATTCCCGACGACTAGCATACTATTGATCTAGCATTACTTTCTGAGACGAGCTCTATCTGCTCAGCTCATTGCAACAACGATCTGGAAAATGACGCAAGTCTCACTGGTATCGGAGTTTGCCTGGCAGGTTGTCGAGGTCCTTGGAGAGCGCAGCGCTGAGGTGGATCACGTTGGCGGTGCCGGTCTTCAAACTCGAAGTGGAAACAACAGCCTTGATTCCGCGGCTCTGTACTTGCAGCAACAGCATGCCCTGCACATGTTTGCCTTGTTACTCGTTGCACGGCATTTGAACGAGTCTTTACAAGAAATAGGAAACTACGGATTAAAAGTCGAATGTGACATTTAATGAGCATACGTAAACAAGAAAAACAATATTTATCAGCTCGATTCCTTGTGCTTATCTTTGAGCATAGTGACACAAGGCACTACATGCAAATTATTGTTGGAAAAGTGTAATTTCTAGAGCATAAGTGGAAATTTCAAATATAAACGAAACCTAAAAATTAAAAAACTCGATTCAAACTACGATGTAAAAGGAACAGGAAGCAACTGGTCTGTTTCTAAAATGTTCACGTTCATGAGGGCATATGGTACGGGAGATAAAACCAAGGGAATTTAAGCCAGTACTTTGCCCGTCCTGGCGGGCTCGCTCTCCTCCCTGACGTTCGCGCTGATCACGTGCGTCTGTCCTCCCATCAGGAAATTCTTGGGCAAGGTGACAGAGTTGCCCTCGGAGCCAGCGAACACCGCCGTGATGCCGTCAATGGACCATGTGTACTGCACATAAATGTAACGAAACGTTCATTTATTCCCTATCAAATGACTTCAATTTCTTTGGTTCTTGTTTTCCTTCGGCTTAAAAGCAAAAAAATCCTAGAGAATTTTTTCAAGCGATGCGTCCCCTTTGTGGTGTTGTTACTTGACTGATAAACTACATATCCGAGAAAGAAAAATTACTATAAAATTATGATCCGTCGAAAATGTTTTACTTCCCAGCTGTAAAGAACAATGAGCTCTAAGAGTGCTCGTTATCAAATAGATGTACTGTATGTCATGATGATGAAATCAACTTGTCCTTTTAATCAATAGGAACATTTGCATGTAGCCTTATTTTCTTCCAGTGCTAAAGATACGCTAAGCCAGAGAAAACACCTGAATTTACAAATATGAAGAGAGTTCATGAACAAAACGCCCAGTCAAACCCCATAAAATGACAATAATAATACACGCTCGAGCGAGTCTCATGAGCATGAGAAGAGTCAGAAGCGCACCTTAAGTTTGGGCAGCGAAGGCTTGGCACCCTCCTCTTGACAGGAGCTGACCTCAGCCCGGTACTGATACTCGCGGTCCGCCGCAATGGATGTGGGGCCCCTGATACTGACGTGGTAAGTGTTGTCCGCTGGCAGCTGCTTCACCGTCATGCCCTTAGGCTCACCCACTCTAGAACCGTCGTCCATCTCGACTTGAGCCGTGATCAGGTACTCCAGGCCTGGCAGGAACTGTGGGCGAGATCGGAGGTAAGCGCGTGTGGACAACCATTACCGGTGTCACACAGGTAGCTTCATTCATCTACATTAATATATTCATTTTCTAGGTAGTTTGAAAAAAATTCAGCTACACTTACGTAAAATGTTGAGGAACGGGGAGAGTTATTTGTCCTCTAAAATCAATTACGATAAAAACAGTTAATGTGAATAACAAATGGATATTGCTGCAATTCGTATTCGTAAAGGAAGTAGTATCAGCGCCTACTTTAATGTAAAAATCAATGCAAAAAGATTAAACATGCTGAATCGCACCTTCAGCAGGATTTACGTTAATTATTCAAGACCAGTTCATAGTCCCCTCCAACAATTTCCTTGCTTATTATTATTCATAAACCTAGCGCCTAAAGACAAATATGAATAAATCACCAACATTCTCTACACAAGGGCTATAGCAAAAAAAAGGACGTATGACCACATCTTTTTTTGAGAGCTGTTAGTAGAGTTATCACCAAGCCCGGATTTCTAGTCCTATGAAAGGGGTTAAAATAGAGCAAAAAATATGGTGAAAATAGCACTAGAAAAATTGATATTGCAGGAATTATAGCAAAATACTTTTCATTTCTAGCAAAATAGTTCCTATTTCTAGCAAAATGGTTCCTATTTCTAGCAAAATGGTTTCTATTTCCAGCAAAATGGTTCCTCTTGGTAGCAAAATAGCATGTAAAACTTTGCAAGTTTTGTCTACAATTCAGCAGTTTTCTTTCATGTGCAGCTATAAAAAACGGAAAACATTTTTCAAAAGCAAGATTTGCGAATGCAAATGCCAAGTTAACGAAAGAGAAAGCGCATCGTTCACAAACTGCAAAGGATCAGCATAAGTTGAGGCTATTTTTATCACCTCGAAAAATTTTCATTTTTATAAATTATCCTCTTCTTCGTCTACTTCTACTTTGTACAGGTTTTATAATCATTTATTGCATAATTACTCATTTTTTGCCTTTGTACCTGATCAAAATAGCGTTCATGGTAAAATAGCATTTTTGCGATATATAAAATTTTTATTTGCATTTATAGTCGTCATAGCATTACTAGAATAAATACTAGCTATCCGGGCTCTTGTTATCACGCAACACATTTCGCCCTTTTCAATCACTTGAGAGAAGCTGTCGTTTTTAAAAAGGTTTAAACAACGTAAACTGCTCTTATTTTCTTGCAAATGCCGAGCAGCCACTCTAGAGTTGACGAAAGGAATACGAGTCAGTGCTCGTAAAACAGTAAACGTGTTAAACGATTTATTTTTTGAATGGTCTCTAACTTTCGTAAGTGCAAAAATCAAAATAATTAAGGTGTTAAAATTAGAGTTCACTTTTCTACCTTGTTGAAAAAAAATGAAAAATGTTCATGCGAGGAAAACAACAGAGACAATGGCCGAGGTGGGCTCTTAATTAACGACTGAAAAGTATTCCTTTGCAGTTTGGAAAGTCTGTCCGAGACTTTTCGAGCATTTTTTCCATCTGACCGTAAAATTTACTCCAAAAGTGAAAAGTTTCCCAATGTACGGTGTCATCGGTGAGCGTACACTCTGAGAACTTGTTTCAAAATACTGTAAGGTAATCAAAATTATTTTCTTATTGAGGTCTGTGAAAGGACGCTTTTACATCTTAAGTGACAACGTATTCAAGTTACTTAAACAGAGTTTTTCGTGTTTTCAACAAGCATTCATTTACCCGAATAGCTTCCAAAGTGGCCTTCATGGGGTTCTACAGATGCCTGCTTCGATAATGTTAGTTTTGCAAGACGTTTTTCTGCGGGCGTTTCCTCAATTAGAAAGTGATCTTGGCAATAATGTTATTTAGTTTTAAAAATCATTTTTAAAACGTTGTCCAAGCCTTGTGAGCGTGGAGCCAATAAACCAATAAACCGGAGTAATACATGAAATAGATTATACGTGGATTAGTCTCACCAACTTTGAAATTGGCACACATTTCTAAATATTTTTTCCCCCATTCTTCCAAAAAGGCACAAATTCTTTTCAAAAATCCGATTTCTCACTCAAAAATGAGTTAAATTTTATTTTCTGTAATGTTGCTACTAAAACAAAGCTAACCTTATTGCCTGGCAAAGTGATTTCCTCTCCCTCGTTGGTGATTTCCGTCTTCATGTCCTCGCGCAACTTGCGCACGCTATCCCAGGTGTCGAGCGTATACTTTTGGCTGGTAGTCGAACTTTCCATGAAGGTGATGTTCCAGTAAATGCTGGCATAATCGAAGAAAGAGTAGCGGTCAGGTTTGACTCTGATGTGAACACTCGTGCCGTTACAAGCTTGCCTGTCTCCAACCAACTCGAAG
Organism: Platorchestia sp. MABIK; assembly: GCA_014220935.1. Classification (NCBI taxonomy): domain Eukaryota; kingdom Metazoa; phylum Arthropoda; class Malacostraca; order Amphipoda; family Talitridae; genus Platorchestia; species Platorchestia sp. MABIK. Next base: position 111,083 of record JACJUY010000796.1, read on the forward strand.
TCCAGCGAATCCTCCTGAACACAGAAGACGAGGTATTCATTTAGTTTAGCCAGAGCAACGAGCGACTACCTCTGTACTTACCTCGTCGGATACAGCAGTCCAGAAATTATCTCAGACGTAATACATAGCAATATTATCCATCATCTAAAATTTTCTCACAGATTCTAACAATGATAAATTGAGTTTAAATTCAAATGCATTCAAAAGTTGTATTTTCAGTTTATGACAATACGTTAGAGTAAAAACGTTTCGATTTTCAGGGCACCGAGGGAAATGCTTGGAAAAAGTTTCTCGCAAAATGATGCGAACCAATAATGAATGAAACAAATTATGAATGACCTTGACAACGGGCTGCGTGACCGTAACGTCCCCAGAGGCGGGTGTAGGAGTCGCACCGCCCATGGACTGCCGCGTGACGCCGCCGTCAGCAGAGGTCAGCGCAAGGGACATACCAGCCTTCACCTGATGGTCGGCGCCTAGCTTGTAGATGATGCGGTCGCCACGGACCTTACACGACGCTCCTGATCCACATGTTGAGAATTAGGCAGTTCTGCGTCCGTTGCAAATATTTCCGAGTTTTTTTACTCGTACAAGCGTCACTTCATTACTCTTGCGCGTGGTCAAATCAAACTTGTTATTCGAGTCCACGCAAACAGTAAGAAGGCTGAGTTTTGCCTATACCTAATTTACTCTTTTACACAAAAAAAAAAAATTTTCTGTAAAATTGCACGTTAGTATGACCGGAAAAGAACTTCCGAGGAAGTACAACTTTCTATACAACAAACTGCCGGTTACATTCTGCAACTAAGCAATTTCTATAGCTCTATTAGTTCAGTATTTTCGTTATTCTGTAGAGGCCAAGAAACCGTAGATGGAGAGAACGCAAAATTTAACGTTTATCTGTCTCAAAATAGACCCACGAACTCTTAAATTACTATCAGTATTCATAGGTGCACTGCTTACACACCCAGCTTGTTGTACTTGGTCCAAAACTGCATAATAAAGGAGGAGAAAACTTACCTGAACCGAACAAGGCCGAGTTGAAGACGTTAAGGCAGTCTCCGTTGACTTGAATGTTGGTGTCGAAGATGATGACCAGCTTCCTACCATTGGCAGAGAGAGTCGCGTTTGTGGCAGCAGGAGGCTTGCCTTCGAAGTTGACGGTGGCCGTGGGTAGGTTGACTTGTCCACTGGATGTATGACAGATAAATATATTTGCACGGCGTTCTATCCGCTTAAATTGTATTCGATGTATTGTGACAAATAATATGAACAATTAGAAACTATTTAAGAATATTATTAAATGAAGAACACTAATATAACCAATCGAAGTACCTTTCAGTAAAAAAGCTGTTGGAATCACTGCGAATTAGGCTATGCTAGGAGGCTTGTTGCGTGGGAGCCTAGGCATGAGAACAAGGGTCCTGTTTATGTTCTAACACTGTGGTCAGCTAGGCCATTAAAATGTCTCACCAATTGGAAAAGAAAAATATACTAGATCTATGTTATTCAGCTACAAATGTCCAAGAGGGCGAAGAAAAGTTGATCAAATAAAAGGAGTCTATATGCGAAATGCTTGCGTACGGTTCTTTTTCTCAATCGTGAGGAGAGCGAAAATTTTACATGAGAAAACAAGCAGTATTTGAAGGTAGTTTAGCACGAAACCTCTTTGAATGGGGTCACGAATAGACGTGTACACGATAGGGAAATTCAGTCGAGCAGAAGTACATAAGGAAAGATAATTAACATAAAACCATGTCGTGAGCAGATACGTCGTAAGTAGAAGCACCGCTCAATGGGCATTTATTGATGTTGCGATTGAAATAAAAAATGTCATCAATGAAAATCGATTAAATGAAAGATGTGTTGTGTTCATAAGTAAATGTAAATAGTCCATTTCAATGAAATAAGCGAAGGTATATTGATGATTATAAATTTATGAAGAAGTTTAGAAAATCAATTAGTGCAACCATTTTTTCACCAAATGGTACGCTCAAATACCACAACTGATCAGCTAAATTAATGACATGAAATCCACAATGCTGAAATGAGTTGGGTGAAGTTATTTGAATAAACATTCCGAAAATGTTGAACTGCTTAAAATTTGTTTTTGTATGATTAAGATATAAAGCTATACAGTGTGAAATATCTCATGAAAGATAAACAAAATAAAGATTCATACAAATCTGCAATAAATATAATAATTCGGGGATAGTATCTAGAAGGCATTCTGGCCTGCAGGGGGAGGATTAGGATCAATTGACGTCATCGTGAAAGAAACTTCGTGAAAATGAAGGACAGCATGAAAATGAAGGAAAATGAGAGCAAAATGAAGGATAAAAAAATGACAAATAAAAGATAAAAGGGAGAAATAGTTAACACATTAGAACTCACTTCCTGACGCGTGTGATGAGTGATGGCACCAGCACGATGCCAAGTCTGGCAGCACCGACGGGCATGTTGGGTTTGAGGTCACAGGTCACCTCACCGGATATTGTGGAGACGCTCGAGACGACCAGGGCCATGGCCAGCTCTGGCTTTGTACCTGGGGGTGCAGGCGCTGCTTAGTTCGACTCGGCAGTGCACACATGCAGCTCTGCGACTCACGCAATTACGAAGGGAATGATAGCGAATGATACGATACGCTTCACACGTTTATACTGCCTACTTTCACTAATATTCTCGTAAACTAGTGAAATATGAGCTGTGATTAACGTTTCATAATTTTTGCAAGCATAGAAATACAGTGAAAATTACAGCGCTAGGGAAACAAGGTCATTCGCTATTGTATTTCCTGTTTGATTTCTGTTTCCGCTCATTTGAGCGGTAATCAAAAAGATGCTCGATGATGTTCAAGTTTAAATGGCGCTACGAGAGGATAAAATTTGTGTTTCGGTCGGCACAACTTGCTACGCTAGCAAGAAAAAGCGTAAGCATCTCGATGAGACGAAAATTAAAATAAAAAATACAATACCAAAACACTCGTGCTAGAGTTCGATTGGTCTGTTCCACGGAACATCGGCCTCCTCCACGAGAAAGACAGAAAAGCATAGACCAAAAGATGAGGCCTTCCTTTCAGCACATCTAAACCCAACAACAGGCTCACGCAACATGTGTTATTAGTTCAGTGGTGGGTAGCTCGGGTTGCGCAAGTTCTCAAGAAACACTGAGGAGGACAGGCACTGCCAGCATATCTCCATTAGAGTCCAGTAGCCCACGTATACCGCAAGGGCGCTACGTCCCCCAAAATGTGCTGAAGGACAATCCCCTTCAGCGCACACCTTGACGAACAGAGAAATAAGAACACCTGTGCCAGGTTATAAATTGTAACTAACCATTGAACAACCAATATGTACAAATTCATTGCTTGTACAATAGTTGAGAAAATGAAATTGAAGTTAGTAACTAAAATAATAGAAATGCAGAAAAATTTTCATAGGCCAAGGTAATAATGAATTTTAAATCAATAAGTGTCCGGAAAAAAGTGTAACGAAAAAGAAAAGAAACACAAAGAAAACGAATGAAAACTGCTGAAATCGAATTGGCGACATAGTACAAGCTAAATCATTTTCTTACTAATTAATACATCTAACTGCTTAAAATTAGCAGTGAAACGAAGAAAAAAATCAGTACACTATTTTGCATTGAATTAAATTTCATTTTTAAACTCACATATTGAAACCGCTTTGAGATTGAATCTTCACTACTATTTTAAACAAAGAACAAGAACATTGGATTGAACTATGACATGATAGATCAAAAAAAAATTGCAAAAACGCATGAGCAATTGAAGCACGAAAAAACAATATTCTTCTGTTATAATTTATCAATTTGTTTATTTGTTTATCACCGCCGACGACGTACAATTTTAAAATTGATTGTACACATCGCCTTACCTTCGTCGCCGAACGCAGCGTAGCATCGAGAGTTCCCCGACAGGCCGCTGCCCTCCACTTTAACAACGATCTGATAACGGACAGAGACTAATTACAAACAGGTCAAGGAGTGATCTGTCATATTTCATGGTACATGCTAAGACTTCTAACGTGTATAAAGAAGCAGATGCTGTCAAACCCTCCAGTAAAACAAAGCACATTAGCTGCTTCGTCTTGAGATCAGCAGAAAAAGCAACTAATATTGGCCTCGGCAGCCCGCGAAGTCAGGCTCGTCTAAGACCTCTTAATGACTTCTCTCTGTTTCTTTTAAATTTTTAAATAAGGTACTAGATTCTCAGTTCGTGGTCCTGCTGAAAATTAGAATAGTCACATGAAAATTTACTGCCATCGTGCAATTCTCGTACCATCTCCTTATTAGAAGAAAATGTGTGGATAAGTATCCATTTGAAATCCAATTCACGTAAAAATTTCAGCTTTGAACTACATCAACATTATTTTTATTAAAATCAATGATCAAAGAAGAAAAAGGTAAAATAAGCTAGAAGTTATCACGGAACACTTATGTTGTTTCCTTCAAATAAATTGCTAACACCAACCGACTTGTCACTCATTTTATGCACTCTGGGGAATTCTGAAGGAAAGGTCTACACTTCGAACTATGGCGTTAAGCTAAAATACAGAGAATAAAAAATGCAACTATTCGTTATTAAAGAATGAGTTTCGGCATATTCCTCTACCTGTCCGTCTTTAGAGATTGCCAGAAGCGATAATTAATCAATCTAGTCACCAATAAGGAAACTAACTCACCAATAAGGAAAATAACTAAAAATACACGTCGAGACATAACCGATGATAGATATTGAAAATAATTTTACCCCGATGCAAGAACGTAAGAGTGCATTAATGAAGCAATGGTCCGACACGCACCTCCGAAGTCTGGTCGAGGTCGACTGTGGTGCCGCTAGCCACGCTTAATTTAAGCTTCGTAGAGTCCGTGATGATAACGCTAGCGTTGGACTGGATCTTGACCGTCTGAACAAAAGGAGTTCCATAAAATGATGAAGGGCATCAATGTAAAACTACACAAAACTTTGTTTACAGTATATATATGTTTAAAGAGTTATACTTACGAACGAGTTGGTTGCAACATATATCAAATCTTTGGATAGATTAAGGGGAATAGCAAAACCTGTAATGGAATGAAGAAACTTTTTATGCGTTGTCCAGCAAAAATTGCGTAGAGTAAATTGTTCATTGATTTATTTATTCGTCGTTTCTTTTATTTTTCAACGTTTCGGTTTTCATTCAGAGTTGAAACAAAATTAATGTAAATCAAGCGAATATCATTTATTCAATGAAATAGGCAACGTCCGAGCCTTACTTGTACTGTACATTAAATGCAAATACCGGCCATTATACAGGAAGTTAATACCTATTCTCCGTTCGCATAAAATTGTACAACTAATCAGCAGGCAAATCTTCCACTGATCATCACATAAGAAATGTAAGCAATGACGGACCCCTGAAGTGAGACGCCTGCTGCGGTTGTCAGGAGAGGGAGCGGGCAAGTCAGGTTCGGGTGTCGGCTGGTCCGCAGTCGCGTTCACACGAGTACGAGCAGCAAACTCGCACAGCAGCTGCCACGAGCCCTCTTGCAGGTAGCTGAAGCCGAGCACTATTGTCCGGTCTCGGAATACTTTCTTAGCTGCCACAATTGCCTGCGCGAAAAATCACCCGAGTTAACATATACTTACTACCAAATGAAACCTGCTCCACTCACTTGTTTGTTGATTGATTTCAGCTGATTATTAACTGAAAACTAAAGCTACACCATAATGCTCCGTTTGAAGGTATGTCCCTTCATGACAATCTTTAGTAAGTGGAAAATTTGACCGGTTTAAAGTAAGCATTATTGGACATCTCTTCGTTTTCTAACATTACTGTACACAGTTCTGTTTTTGTCCCAATTAAGGATTCAATTTTTGCTACAGATTCGCAAATTACACTTTCGAAATCACTCTCGAAAGACATTCCATTACGTCCAAAAAACGTTAGTTACATCTTTCGTGGACAGATATTTCAAAGTAGGCAATAATATAGATGATTTTCTCTACCGTACATCGATTAACACTGCCCTGTTAACATTGAGATACAATTTATACAAAGATGTATGGTACATTTTGTTGAGCATTTTATTTTGCTCGTTAAGCCTGTAGGCGTGATTATACCAAGAATATGAGTAGCAACAGCGCAGCGTCTCACATCAGTTTGCGAGTCGGCCGTGACGAGGCTGCAGTCCACAAGCGTGTGCGTCGTTTTGTTGAGCCCAGCAACCATGGCTTTCAGCTTCACTGACGCGCTCTCTTCACCGTCAGACGACGCTGTTGTCAATGCCACGTCCAGCAAAGAAGGTTTCAAGTCGCCCACGGCCTCGCAATCTGACACCGCCAAGAATGCTACATCATTAACGTGGAAAACGAACCGAGAAAGTTCAACAGCTCAGCCTGAGAAATTCACATGAAAAATGTTCAGGAGAAGAATATATCGAACATTCAAGTGAGATGAAGTCAACATCAAAAGCTGATGCTGCACCTCCAACTTAGTTGTGAGTGAGAGTGTGTAGATTCAGAACAAGCAGTCTTTCACTTTATCACATTGACATTTCAGACAGTGTCAACGTTATCAAGTCTCTTTCGTTTAGTAATAACCTGGAAAATAGTTCAGCTCACATCGCTAGCACCGTTACGGTCAGGTAAACGACTGCATATCGTGTTTGATTTTGGTAAACCCACTCACACACCTTTCAGATAAACGAACACAACTCAAACTCTTGTAAACAAAAAATTTACCCCATGCAAAGTCAAAGAAAACAAAGTCGAATCTACGTCAACGAAAGAAAAAAAGGCGAATTCCCGTAAGCGAAGAACACGAAGTCGAATTCATTTAAACAATGAACACAAAGTCAAACTAATGAAAAACAAAGTCATAAAGATAGACTCATGTAAACAGAAAACATGGACGAAGTCAAACAAACAAGGGAAAAGGATAAAAACGAAAAACTAAATTCTAGTTCAAAGAAACTTATGTAAAAAAGGGGGCAAATGTAGCTTACATACCCGAAGGGCACAAATGTAGCTCATGTAAACAAAGGGAACAAATGTAACTCATTGAAACAAAAGCGACAAATGTAACTCTTGTAAGCCCAGGAAACAAAGTTAAACTCGCATTAACAATGGCGCTGAGGAAACGAGAATTTATCTAACAGCAGTGCCCACCGTTGAAGTTATCGTCGTCAGGACTGAGGCAGGCGCCGCACAAGTCCCACACTTTGCCCGAGTCTATCTCCTCATCGCAGCCCATACACTCGTTCTTGCCGTCACACACGCCACACAAGTCCAGTCCCTCTTTCTCAGGGAGGCTTGTGTTGCCAAGCACACAGTAACCGCACCTGTGGCAAAGCAGTGTAGTGAGTGTTCAGCAATGGAAATTGTTCATACACGCACGCGTAAACGCGAGTGAGAGGTCTGACTCATAGGAGCAGAGACTGAATGAGTCTTATTAGTGATATTCGTACCTCTGAGAGAGAAAGGTGTAAAAGACAGTAACAACGGAGTTGTCCCGGTTTATAAGAGAGGGAGTTTCATATTTTGGCTTTGAAACTCACTCATTAATGGTAGCTGTAGAGCCGATCTGTCCGTCACACATAACCGCATTTTGGATGCTCAGCGTACAATCCACGTCACCCGCCGACATCCCAGGAGTCAAACACTGGCCGGCACAGTTCCGCAGCTTGCTGCGATCCACCCCAGTGCCCCCACCGGCGCATATGCCGCACACCAGCTCTGCATCTGAAAAATGCACATGCAGAACACAAGTCACAATTTGAAAAAAATTAGCTCAGCAATTTTACATGAACGTTGACACATTAGTTCAAAATATCATCCATGCAGACGCTTGTAATGTTCAGTAATAACAAAATGCTGTCAAGGTAATGCTTTTGAATTACGCATACAGCATCAGCATAGTTGGATACAATGAACAGCATTTCGGAGTTTTTTATTGAGCAAGAGTGGGTTGTGGAAGCTTTTCAAGTGTTTGCTCTAATGAATCTCCAGAAATTGGCTTATAAATCATTATGAGGAGTGATAAAGAAGTCACGTGAAACCAATGTCTGTCACACATTTATCTATTTCAACTATACTTCGAATTTAAAAACATACTTCTTCACAGCAAACACAGAAATAACGAGGGTAGACTTTCATAGTAACATTAAAAAGACTTGAACTAGAGGAGACCTACATGCTACTCGTAATATAAAGAAGACTGGTAAAATATACACACCTCCACCAATCTCTCCATTGCAATCAGTGCAGGTAGAGTTGTCACCGCCACACCTGCCACACGCGTCCACCTCGGTCGGAGTGTCGGAGTCAATGACCACACCTCCGCAGCCTGCCCACTCGGCCACCACAATGGCCGGGACCAAGGCACCGCTGCTGCCTCCTCCGCACTGGAAGTAGATTAGATAACAACTTAGTATCAGCCTCCCTTCTCTTAACAAAAATGTTCAAAGAGAAGAAGGGGTAAGGCACCTGTTAGTATGGAGTTATGGGAACTCTTAATCTATACACTAGGTGTGTTCTCCTAATCTAATGTTCTCATACAAGATCCACTGCGCCAAGAAATAGTAAGTTGAGAAGAATGCTGTGAAACAAAATAAAAGTTGAAGAATAATGTAAGTACTGAGAGACGTGACAGCAGTGAACCGAAAAAAAAGGTTACGTTAAATTGAAAGACCTATTTTATTTCTACAAAAACGATCCTGTTTTACCTCTAATTCGAGACCATACATTTTCCCACGGGTGAGCTAATTCTCATAGATACAGTAGTTGTATCTTCCTGAGAAGTCTGGACCGGAGATAAAAATAATGATGGTCCATCAAGAATCGGCGACACAATACCATCGCGATGCCTCGAACCAATATTTAGATTCTCCCGTATTGTAGTGAAATCAATAAAATAAAATGACTATGTAGCGAGATATTTGTTTTAGAAGTACTCTACAAGTTGCTATGAAAAACCACATCGCATTATCGTTTCCAAAAATAGGAATTAAGAGCCTTGGATCATTAAGATCGTGCCACAGAAATAAAATGGTTCGACGAGGAGATAGCCGAACATCTCATAAATCAGAGGCTAAAACTAAAACGCAATAAACGATATTCTCGAATGAGACTAACGAGGGGGCAGTTGAAGAGCTGGACTGTCCTATTCTCGACAGGCAGGTCGCGGCTATCGGTGGCGAAGTTGTCCGAGTCGCTGCGGTCCCAGGCAGTGAACATGAGGCGCGTCTTAGTCGCAGCTGCAGTTTTGTCCCACGGCTCCGTGATGTTGCTAGCCGGTAGATAGCGGAGCATAGCGAGCGGCGGCAGGAACACGGCCCGCATCTGAAATAAATTTATGTTCACTTTAAACACATTCGTTAATAAACGCCGGCACCCAAAGGAATTAAAACAATTATCATGAGTAACCAAAAAGAGCACGAACACCATATTTGCAAGAAATGTTTGTAAAACGTATGCTGGATAATAAAGCTCAATCAACTTGAGATAAGGGTTCACACATGGAACATCAGAACCTTAACAACACAGAATATAATCTTGAGGGAGAAGAGAAGTTCAGTGACATGACAAGAGAGCCTACACAAAGGTGGAGGTTGTGTCTGACCGTGGGGAAGCCCTGGGTGAGCTGGAGCTGGCCGTCAGAAGTCTCGCTGTAGGTGGCCTGCAGCTGCCGCAGCGCTAGTTCCTGCAGTATCTGTAGCAGTACCTGGTCCTTGTTACCCATCATGGCCGCCTGCGTTGACTGCTGCATGACAAAATTATAACCGCAGTCATCGTCACGCATTATCTTTCTATTCATTTCTGTACGTTCAAGACGAATGCATCACTTTTCTGCATGGTCAAGTTGGTATGAGAAAAGTTATCTCTTTATGAATATGACAATGACAAACACTGGCAAAAAAAGAAAGAACGAAAATTATTTTGAAAACTTAGCCTTGTATTCTAATTTGCTTCGAAAAAACGACATTTTTTCTTCGGAAAAACTTTGATAACTTAAACAAATGCTCAAAGAAGGAAAACCTGATGAATAATTGGCATCTCAAACAGTGTTTTAAAATTTTTCTTATCCAGTAATTGGAAAATGATGAACAACAAATTTGAAAAAAAACTTGCCCACTTTTTAACATTGATAGAAGAATTTGTCAATATTGCAGCCAATAATGCATCTTTTGTTTTCTTTCACAGCCATTAAATGCATTCCATAAGATACAATCCAGTCTGTAAAAGTCTGCTGGTTGTGCTTCTTCGTATTACAAAGCGCAACCGGACTGCCTCAACATTATCAGACACCATCTCCCACCTGACTAACAGGGACATAAAAATGAGCGCAAATACAACTATACAGCTAAATATTAGCCAGATAAACGGGCTCTTACTTACCTGCGCCTCTTGCTTGATCATGTTTATGCACTCTTCATTCTGCAGGATGGTGGCGAGATTCTGACCTGTCCGTATGGCCTCGTCTAGGTTGCACTCTGGCCCTGACAGTGTTTTCTTCAAGTCCACCAAGCCTTGGTACCCTCCCGTCAGGACCGGGTCTTTGATGGGCATTTCATCTAAATCGGTGATCTGGAAGTCACGATGCATAAATTCTTCAACTGTATAAATATTGAAACTTTTACCGTCTTGTAGATCACGCCAAGTTCAAACGAATAAATATATGATGCAGTCATTCTGAGAAAAGCGTGACGGAGTGAAGTCACTAATGAACAAGTTCACTCACTAATTGAATTGTTTGAGTAATTAGATGGATTTCATATATTCATTGACTTCATGCCCCATGGCACCTTCATTTTATAGAAAAAAAGCAATTGAATACGATCGTAAATCAAAAAATAATATTCAAAATATGCTATATATAAATAAATAATTATTGGAATCAAATAAAATGCGATTGCTAAGCTACACCTACGCGATCAAATAATATTTCAATTACATTATTTCGTTAACTTTATTTACTGGCTTCTCTGAAAATCATTCGACATGTCGTTCATCCTCTCCTGCTTTCTCAGAAATTCTCCGATAAGTCAAATCAGTAGAAAACTGCATGAGAACTTACATCCATATCTTCTTACCGCTCCCATTGCAGGCCTCCCTTTTCACAGACCTGGCCACTCTCAAATTCATGCCATACACTACATAGCAAGTACGGAATCGCACTCGTACCGTGGTCCAAGTAACTCCCGAGTCAGCGGAGTACTGCCAGGTCCCGAGCTCGCTCCGCTGTGCGTACAGCACCACCAAGCCCAGGGCATCGCCTTTGTCAGAGTCGGTGTAAAAGAGCGAACTAAGGTTCTTAACGAAGAAGCCTTTGGTCTTGGTCTGCTCAGTCAGGGTGGGTATGGCGCTCAGGTTCACGGAGTCACGAGACACTGGAGCATCGTTTGATCCTTGCACCTGGTGTGCAGATAGACGCTTATTGCTGGTGACCATGCGTTCAGATCACAGAATTTTAAAGCTCAAAGTTAAGAGAAGCATTGGTTGATGAATAGTTATTTGCAACCTGACGCAGAGTAAGAAATGAATACGAAAAATTAAAATTGAAGGTTTTTGCCATAGTTGAATTAGAATCGATGAAAAATTCTGTTGCACAGTAAACTTGAACAATATTCCAAAACTTGTGCAATTAGATTCATTTCCGTTTACGTAAAATTCAGTGTTACAAAAAATCTACATGAAATCTATAATAAAATTTAAAATTAGAAACAAGACAATGTAAAGAATTCCTTTCAAATTAAAAATGAACAAAATTTATACTTGATGATCAGCAGGAGGCCTAAGAAATGAAACCACGCATGGGTCTTATGACAAAGAATTTCGAAATATTTACACCTACACTAATGGAACGAATTCATGCGCTTGTTTTAGAACTAAACACCTGCAAATGTAGGAAAAATTGTGTAATAATAAAAATAGTCGGTAATAAAATAAGAAAACAGTACCCTCACGGATCTCTACACCAGTAGGCAATAAATGGTCGCCCTAATCCAGCGAGGTGTTGAACACCTCTATTCAAACCTAAAGAAAAAATTTCAAGCAGCGAATTTATCCAAGGACAGTTTAAGCTATGCATGATGAGAATGCTATCACATATCATTTTAATCAGTTGTTGCTTGAAGTGACTGAATTACACCATATTTTAAGTGTGAGCTTTTATAAATTTATAAGGAGTTGTAAAATACCTCTATTGAATGCCGCTACTTAAAATACACTATGATGTTAAGGCACAGCTGGCCAATAGCTTAAAAACACTCTTTTTTTTCTCTCCTTTTATCATCCAGCTCTACAGCCTACCTGCGTGGTACTTCCTTCACTCACTCCTGTATCCTAATTTCTACAACTCAATTTGCCTCTAAAATCCGTTAGGTCTTTGGTTCAAAGTTAAATTTGCAGGGAATCTCCACGAGCTTAAAATCCTTATTATCACCAGAAATCGAAACTCAACTAATATTCCTCAGTACAGGACAACTAAGTTAAATAATTACCTACCTAGAGCCTGCACTGATTTGAGGGCATTCGAAGCCGTTTTGAGTAGGAATCTCACCTCGATGGTGATGTTCCGTCCTCGCTGGTACAAGAAGTAGGACCTGGGCCCCCTGAGGGAGTCGGCGGACAGCACCGACACGGTCCCGGCGTTGTCAAACTGCCCAGACACCACGGAGAGCGAGGTACGTCCAGACACGTCGGGGTATGGGACCATCTTCAGCTTCACCTTCGTCAGGTCTGATGGTGACCCTAGAGGCACTTGCAGCACTGACGATGATGGGATTTGGGTCCATCTGCGTGATATTACTAGTACAATAAAATGTGCTAACATACAAAGGGACAACTAATAATCAATAATTTACTTTTTACGAGAGATGAATTGCAAAACAAATGGAAAACTACAAGAAATGATGAAATCTTATGAACAACAGACGGATTAATTTACGTGAGACCATCGACTAGGATATAGGTCGCAGTAGGTCAAGTCTCTCTACAGGGAGATGAAAGAAAAAGCAAAAGCAAAAGTATAACCTACAACACTACGATATTAGGCACACAACTTCCTACAAACAGTATTGCTTTTCAATGCACTCTTTCTCGTTACTACTATTTCACATGAGCTGACAAATGAGTACATATTAATGATGCACTGTTCCTTCGTCTTCTTCTAAATAAAACGAGAAGTCGTCCTGTAAAAGAAGTGTATGATGCTAACAGAAGGAACAGAAGTGTATGATGCTTACAGAAGGAACAGAAGTGTATGATGCTTTTTAAGTTCTCTCGCCTCTGAAATCTCGAGGGTTACCATGAAAATCCACTGATCTGACATTGTTTACGAGCATTTTTTACGACCCAGGTCAGACATCGTTCAAGTTCTTACGGACCAATTTTTTAGGGAAACTATGTTGCATTAACTTTCTCGTAATTCCAACACCTTCAACATAGATGTTCACTGAACTACTAATGCAAGAATTGAGTTTCCTCAGTGTAAAATCATCTAATAGTTAAATTCATACATCACCAATTTCGACATTCGTCATCCACAATGCACACATAAATTACACATCCAGCAGAACAAGGATCAAACATGCGTCCCCACACACGCACTCGTCATTGTCGCCAGTAGAGAAGGCTAGCTTCACGATCGGCGAGCTGGAGTCTTCGAGCTGGAGGCGTAGCGCCGAGACGGGAGCGAGGGTAGTGGCAGGGTGATCAGTAAAGGCAAAAGTCGCGTTGTCCAGCATCGTCAAGAAGGTCTCCACAGTCGGGTGAGTGAACGCCAGCAGTTGTTGGGGCTTCTGCAGCATCAACCTGACTCCTGGAATAAAATACAAGCTAGTTATTCTTTCAACACAGAACTTGATGAGTTCTACACACCTCTTCCTCTTAATGTCTCACACTATCTTCTTCATTTATTTTTCCCTTGTTTTACTATCCAGTCGTACCGGCTGTACAACTACGACAAATTCCTGAGTTAAAAATGTGTTCACATATATGGACACACTTAACAGATTCCTATGAGTTCTCACTTCTAGCATTAGCCCAGGGTGCCATGTAGTCCTCGAGCGGCGCGGTCACTCCTACGAAGTCACTGACAGGCAGCACGGTGACCTCGTCCTCCAGCACCTCCACGTACGGGTTCGTGATGGAGGTCGGCAGAGGGTAGGGGGCCGGCGCCATGAGCTGCACCACGTACCGCTCGATGCCGCTTGCTGCAAGCGAAATATTTCATCACCCAATGCGTGCAAGGAATTCAGGCAGAAATTTTTGTATTTAAACCGTGATTGAGTTGGAAACGTTTTGGGGGAGAATAAATTGCCCTTCCTGGTTCAGGCGCGGATTAAATTTGTTACGGTATGACTCATGGCAACAATATTACAATTTTCGCTGTTAATCGCATGATGCGTAAATTACAGAGCATTTAATTGAAAAATCCCAACTTAATAATCAGCCAGGTTCTTGAAGTAATTTTGCAAACCATCTTGCAGCAAGATTCAGCCAATAATTTGTAGCAGGATAGAGCTCGTTTGCCGTGTTTCAATTTTATGTGCTCTTAATGCAGCCATCATTTCAGAAGTTTTTAATTTAAATTTGACCATAGAGTAGTTGTGTCAAAGCAACGTACGGTCCATCAGCGACAGAACAGCGTAGGAGAACTTTCGATCCATGGAGCTAGGAACGAATCTGAAGTTCTTCTTCATGGAGAGGTCAAAGACGATGTTGTTTTTCATGGCGACCCAGGCATCATCCTGCTGAGCCTGCCACACGCCGGGTTCTCCGCTGCTGCCCTTCACGTAGATAGGCATCTGGCGCACAAACAAACGAATTGTTCGTATTACACACAAATAGAACTCGCGTTTAACTCGTATGTAGTATATAGACCTGGAGCCTGAACTTCTGGAAAATCCGTGACGTTTGGTGAGTTATCAAGAATATCTTAAACCAGTTTTTAGTTCAAATTCAACCACTTTATATTCGAAGTCTTAGGCACGAACTTGAATTAAAAAATTAATGTAAATTAAAATCATATTGAACTTCACTCTTTCCTTGGAGATGCAGAAATCCTAAAATTAAATCATATCAGCAGTAGTAACGCATAAATTGTACCTATATGCAATGAAAAAAATTTAAACGAGTAACGAAACCAGCGTTAAATGACAATGTGCAAAACATGAGAATACTCTTTAAAGGCACAAGCTCCAAAAAATTATCATCATTTTTACGTTAACCAATCATTGATGTACTTCATCCAGAGTCGTAGAGAACCTCACTCTTCAAAGTAGCCATTTTAGGCATTTTATGTTCATCATATTAGAGCAGGTCCAATTCTATGGCCACCTGTTTAGCTAATTTCATAAAAGTTGATACTATCCAAGATGTAAGTAAAACCTAACGCTAAACGCTATTTCTAGACAGGGTTTTCCACCTGGCCATACACTATTCCTTCAAAGCCATCGACGGTCTGTGCTTACCCTCCTCTCGGACAAAATCTACAACACGACCCAACAATACCTTCACACTGCTGACGCGCACGATGGTCGATACAACACGACCCAACAATATCCTCACACTCATGATGGTCGCTGACAAGAACAAGAGCCAGAGCCTCACCGCGATCTGCTCGACCGTGAGACCGTCGCCCAGCAGCTGCTCCAGCGTGGCCATGGGGGACTCCGACACCTCATCTTTGTCCATGTAGATCAAGCCCGGCATCATCCAGGGGCTGCCGCTCGTGTAAGCTGGCATCCGAGTGTCATATTAGCTCATGAATTTATATCGTCTATGCAGAAATTGTTTCTCTGATAAACTGCTAAAGGGGTGGATGCGACAAAATTTTAATCAATGATCACACAAACCCTTATATTGAGTTTTCCAGAGCTTCAAAATAGTGCACGGAGAAATCCGTAAACTATGAGCAGCCAATAGATTCTGATTTCAAAGAAAAAATGTTTCCTACATCACTCAGTCATGGTTTTTTACGCTTTCACATACGGTAGAGAGAAATCAATCGAAAATTCAAATTTGAGAAGTTCGCCGTGATTAAGTAAAAAAAATGAAAATTTCACTCGAGGAAACAATTTTCATATTAGCTCCGAACAATAAATCAACTCATAAATCTCATGTAAGAACAAGTTCATAATTAGTAGAATGAGCTAGCCGCATTGTCCTTCATACTCAAATTTATGAGGAATTGCAAATTCTTCAGTAAACTAGATTACCCCAGAAATGACATCAAACGACCGAACGTGCCACACTGACTTGGCAATTAATTAAGAAGACAATACTTAGCCATTACAAGAAGTTTAAAGAAATAATACGGACGAATTAAGCAAAGATATATAGTCATTCAGGGCAACGTAATGCAGAACATATATAATTAAAAGTTAACATTTTCGATCAAAAATTGGAATACAGTGAAAATTAAGAAAGCGAAATGTAATTAGTCACGAATTTTTTACAAACTGTTATAATATTGAACATGGAACATTCCAATAAATCAAGAAAGTGGCCATATTTAGCGACAGCATTTAGATAGAGGACACGCTTAACTTCGCCTGGTATAATATCAGACTAAAGTCGAGAGCGCTGCTACTGAGCGCACGAAACGTTGCACATTCAACAGGCTGCAATTCCCCTCTTAACCTCGCTTCTCCACGCCCCTAAACATCGGGAGGAGCACTTCAAATTCAAGGGATGTAACAAGACATCTAAAATTATCGTTAGCCTCACCACCAAACTCGCAGTCGTCCTTAGCTGTGCAGTCGTCGTTAGCGATGCAGTAGACTGTGCCGGGTCCACAAGCCCGGGAGCATCTCTCCCCCACACGCTGGCACTTGTTCGTCACGCTGCAATACCTGTTCAGAAAAAATGTCAAAAGCTCATGATAATCCCTTATATATACACAAGAACCTGTACCTAAACAATTGAAAAATGCTCAGAATGAATAACAGCAGTTCCTGATCATTTTCTACCAAGATTTTACAAGTTCCATGTCCAACGTCAGAACAACTTTCTCAAAAATCACGTCTAAAATTAAAAATTACAATCATTTTCAGTAGATACCATTACACGTGGGGAGAAAATTAAGGAAAAATAAGCTCTGATTTTCTTGGGGGAATCACGATTAATCGTCGATGGAATAAAAATGAGTCTGAAATAGAAACTGATATACAGTGGAAGCGAGAACGTTGAATGACGCAAGGAAACAAGTAGAATACAACGAGAGGCTGAAAAAAAAGTTGTGAGCCATTGAGATGTAAAACGGGGAATGTTAAGAAATAAAAAATAGCAGTTTAAACCTCTACTCCCTAGCGGGATTTCAAATTCCACTCTCAATACATTTCTCTTTTTATCGAATTTGGACAAGTGTTATATGGTGTCCTCTAAAATACAAAAAACTGCCACATCCAGCTATATTTCAGAAAAAAGAATTTGTTCTTTATTGCTATCTGGCAAATGGCTCACAGAGTGGAGGAAGGGCACTCCATGGCTCCAGCAGGGCTCTTGCAGACACCGTTGCAGCACACCGAGTCTCGAGGGCAGTCAGACGGCAGCGTGCACACCAGTCCCGTGTCCTGCGCGGCCTCCTGCAGGCCCGAACACGTGAACTCCAGAGCATCTTCGTTCACTGAGCGAGACGAGCCGGAGCACCTTTTGAAGCCGGTGTCTATTGGAGATGTAGACATAGTTGTAACATAGGGTCTTATTAAATTGAAAATAGATATCTTTTCAAATAGGTCGAAGCCAGTATCTCTGGGATATTTGGACACAGTTGTAATATGGGTTTTATTAAATTAGGAATAGATGTCTCATGAAATAGGTTGAAGCCGGTGTCTATTGGAGATTTGGACACAGATGTAACATGGATTTTATGAAATTGGGAATAGATATCCCATGAAATAGGTCGAAGCCAATACCTATGGGGTATTTGGACACAGTTGTAACATGGGTCTTTTCAAATTGAGAATAGATGTCTCATGAAATATAGGTCGTAGCCAGTATCTATGGGATTTTCGGACACAGTTATAACATGGGTCTTATCAAATTGGGAATAGATGTCTCATGAAATCAGGTCGTTTGGGAAGCCGATATCTATTTGAGATTTGGACACGGTTGTTTCATGGGTCTTATTAAATAGTAAATAACTGTTTAAAAAATTAGGAACCTATAGGGAGCCAGTGTTTGTAAAAGAATTAGATCATGGTTGTCTGATAAAGCCGGTCTTTTGCGTCATTTTATTGCATACTTTGAATACGAATCTTAGTGCCACGAGAGCCAGAAAAGATCGCTCGCTGGTGTTGAGAATGCACCAATAACTTGTAAGCACTGACTGCGGCAAGTAAAACTAAAGTTTAACATTCAACTAAAATTTAAAGTCAATTGTAGTAAGCAACGTTGAAAATAGCAAACATTAACTGGTTCGTGCCTTCATTTAGCCTTGATTAAGTATTTATACAGTTAGCGACGAAATTATTCCTACACCCCTCGTCTTTCAAAACTGTCTAGAATTACTCAAAAACTATTGTTGCCACAGGCATAAGATTTTCACAGGGTGTGAATCACATATTAGTGACAATTATACGTTTCTAGAACAAAATTTTATTTTGGAAAGATTTACCAAGCTGAACTTCAGAAACACGAAAAGACAGAATTATTCATACAATTGAGAACATCACATTTCTTTGAGAAGTATTTACCGTTATACTTGTTCTGCTGAAAAAAAATTTGTGTCTGAAATGTTTTTGAACATTCTAGATGTGAGATCATTTTAGAAAATTGTGCCAGAGCAAACAGGAGCCAGAAGAGTAGAGCTTTGTCATTCGTACACTAGCGCCACGATGGAAAAAACTAAGAAACTCGGTGTGGACCTCAGACGGAAGAGTATTGACTGCCACAAAGCTGGAAATAGTTATGGTGACATATCGAAGCGTTTGAGCATCCCAAAATCTACAGTACAATCTGTTATAAAAATGTTTGCCAAGTTTGGTACTGTAGAAACGTTACTTGAGCGTGGTCGCAAACAGAAACTCTCGATGAGAACTTCTCGAAAATTGTGTAGTGAGGTCAACGCTAATCCACGAGTAAAGCTAGACGACATTGCCGAGAGACTGGACGTTCAGGGAACTAGCCTGAGCAATTGCACAATCCAGCGCTGTCTGAACAAGGAAGGCCTACACGGACGCCGACCTCAAAGGACTTCACTCCATAATAATAATAACATCGGCATCTACGGATGCTTTATTTCCAATTGAAGCATGATACATATCACCTTTTACATTGGTT
>JACJUY010000796.1:130781-148283 GCA_014220935.1 Platorchestia sp. MABIK
AATCGCCACCAGCGCCGAGACTCGAACCCGGGTCTCCCCGCACGGAGTCAGGTCCGCTACACACACGGCTATGGCGAGCACCACAAACCATGTCATGTTGCTGCTCGCTTGAACTTTGCAAAGTCACACTTGGATAAGGACAGAGGCTTTAGGGAGAGAGTATTGTGGAGTGACGAAACCAAAATTGAGCATTTTGGGCACAACAACGTGAAGAAGGTTTGGCGTAAGAGAAGCGTTTCTGCCGAAGAACGCTGTGCTAACAGCTAAATACGGAGGTGGATCACTGATGATTTAGGGTTGTTTTGCTGCATCGGGTACTGGAAAATTGGTTGCAATTGAAGGGAAGTTGAACTCTGATGACTGTATTGCTATTTTGGATGAAAACCTAAAGGTATCATCTAATAATTTGGGACTTGGAAGGCGGCAGGTATTTCAACAAGACAATGACCCAAAGCACACGGCCAAGTCTAGAACTAGCTGGCTCCAAAGAAATAAGATAAATGTGCTGCCATGGCCTTCGGCGAGTCCTGACCTCAATCCAATTGAAAATTTGTGGCAAGAGTTAAAAGTCAACGTCAACAAGAGAGCTCCAAAGAATCATCAGGAATTAAAACGCATCGCCATTGAAGAATGGAACAATATTTCATCTGAAGCTACGGAAAAGCTTGTCAAAAACTATAATAAAAGGTTTTTAAATTTCATGCTATTGATTATTAAAAATGTACTCAAATGGTAGATTCACCTCAATAAAGTGTAATACCACTCACTGCATGAATAATTTTGTCTCATCGAGTTTCTGAAGTTCAGTTTGTTAAATCTTTCATCAATAATATTTTGTTCTAGAAACTTCGTGCTTCATAATAATATGTGCTTCACACGCTGTGAAAATCTTATGCCTGTGGCAACATTATTTTTTGAGTTATTCTAGAAAGTTTTGAAAGACGAGGGGTGTACGAATAATTTCGTCTCTAACTGTAAGAATAGAGTTTACGACCACTGGTCGGTGAGCAGCGTTATTTAACTCCCTCCGTGTACACCGACGACTCACGGCGCAGTTAAAGTGTTAAAAAGTTACAATTCACGTCCAGCGCAAACTTCAAGCGCATCTAGACATAGCGAGAAGTAACGATGTTAGAAATTAACTTCAAGTTTTGCAAGTCGCATCTTTCTAAAAGCATCCATTTTCATGCTGGAAACAGAACAATTCAAATGGCACAGTATTCATAGTTAGTGGATGCTTCACGATTTGAACTTGGGAAATTTCATCAAAATAATTATTTTTATAAGCCAGTTATAACTCGATGTTTATGTTAGAGACGTTAGATATTTAAATCTTTACTATGAGCAAAAATTTAACTGCACGAGTATATCTAGAGTTTCTACAACCTAAACAATTCTCACGGTGTTAATCAAGTCTCACTCCATACTAAATTGTTCATTTCAGACGTATTGATTTGTACATTTTGAACTGACGACGGAGCTGAACTCCGAAACGTTTTCACTTGAATATTATTTATTTTCTTAGAATTTTCCTCGTTTTTAAGTTCCCCTTAAATTTGCGATTCAAGCAACCGACTGACCCATTCAGATATGTACTTAATACGTTCATGAGAAGCGAGAAAGTGACTCCAGCATTGCAGCTGGGCGCACATACCCGGGTGCGTGCAGCAGCTCTGGTCGTTAGGGCAATGCGCGTCCAGTAGACACGTCGAGGAGTTCAGTGACGCGCACGACGATGTCGGGTTCGTCGTCGGCTGCAAATGTTCAAAAAATTAACTTTAGCGATAATGTGAAAGTTTCCCAATCATGCAATTTACAGTACACAATGAATAAAAAAGCAAGGACAGTAACTCTCAAATTAGCCATTATTTTTAATCAAACGAGAGAATTAAAAATCGAACGTTTCGACCTCTAAGGTCATCTTCAGCATCTGAAAAAATTGTTGAATAACATAAGTCCATTTAAAAAAACACTTGAAAATTAAGAAGCTATTTGTAATGGATAGGAGGATTGCGTGTCGTTTAAAACTGGCTTGTCTTTCATGATAAAAAGAAATTCTAGAATTCGGAGATCAATTTGACCAGATGCGGTAGCAACAATTTTAAAATCGTCTAAGCGAACTGGGAGGTCGCACTTCTCTGCGTGGGAGCGGACAGCAGAGTGAGGAGGAGTTTTTAAAGGCAAGTTCGTTCGATAGCTCCGTCCGGCACGCTCTGCTACACGAACACGAAGGGATCTGGAAGATTGCCCGACGTATTCAGACGCACATTGTGCGCAACTGTACTTGTAAACAATGGAGGAGAGCATTGCCTTGGGGAGCTAATCTTTATAGTTGAAAATCGACTGTATTTTGTATTTATTCAGTAAGATGGCTCTGAAATCAATGTTCACAAAATGTTTTGATAATACAGAAATGAGCTCTTTCTTCAATTTTTCCGATTGGTTGCCGAAAAAAGGTAAAACAAAATAAAGTTGCTTTTTAGGAGTAGTAATCAACGGAGTCCTCTTATAATATTGACCATCGACTGTACACGATAAATAAATCTCGACTGAATGAGAAAGTTTTTACTCCATTTTAGGAGCATTAACCGCAGTCGAATGTTAGGATAGCCGTGTTGAAACATAATCCAGCAGTTCCAGAGCATAAAACTAACTGAAATACATTTTCATGCTATTATAAAGGCTTACACTCGTATTAGGTAAAACATCAAATGGTCAAACCGATCGCAGACAGCAATGACGTCACCGAGAGAGCTGTTGTGTACAACGGCAAACATTTTTTTACACTTATGTCTTCGAACCCATTTGAGTATTTTGAAACAAGCAACCAAAAAGCATGCAAACATAAGGAATTTGTAGTTAATTTATTCGCACTTTACCCTAACGTTTAACTAAACTAAATTGTAGCTCTATCACTGCACTATCCAATTTAGTTATCGTCAAACCCAATAAGCCACAAACCTAGATACCTCTTTTTTACAGGGCTTCACATTTGTTTATTTTTCAATTCACGCTCAACTCTAATAAAATAAAGCCCAATCATAAAACTGTTAACAACAAAACATTTTCTACACTACTGGCACATATTATCACAGTCTCAGGACAGCTTTGTGGATCAAGAAGCATGTTCAAAAACACGATAAAATGCCACAGCTTGTTTTCTTGCACCTTGAAACAGAGGTTTATTTCATAGTCCTCTTCTATTTTTTGTGTCTATTTGTACAAAATGTAAGAAATTTCTCTATGGATATGCTCCACATCTGTCAATATTTTTCTGATCATTTTTACGAAAAAAGGTGGAAGCCTAATATTGCTTATAATAAGCAAATTAACAAAACAGTAAGTTACTCTCATCAGTTTAAATTTAGTCATTTAAGTAAAAGAAGAAATGCTAGGCACAGATTTTGAATAAATGGTACCAAATGCGATCGCTTTAATATATCGAGATAAAATTCAAAATTACTAGCATCTGTATTCGTTTCATGCCTGGAATCTAGAACAAAATATCCCATTCTTTAAATCTTACATCGAAGTGGAAATGTTTATATTTTATATTAACGGCTGAATAAATAACAGCATTAGTTAAGTTCGTGAGATCGAAAAAGGTCGTCATTTCTCTTGGATGAATTCAGACTAAATATTCCCAACAGAGTTTTTATAGAAACATCAAGTGATCAGAAATGAAGAACGCCAATGCGAAAACTTGTTTCTCAAATGAAAGTGTTACACACCAAGGACGCTTGTAGGTGCAGTCTGACTTCTGACTCAGCCTGATGAGAATGAATTTTATACTAAAAAAATTAACCAGAAATAAACGTCATTCCTGTTGTAAAATGACTTCCATCAAACTAAAGCACCTACGAAAAATTTGGCCACAGCTAATAAGAAGGTCATTAAAGCGTTTTCGTCTAGGAATAGCAACATCAACAGAGAACCCAGGTAGTAAGCCACAGTTAAATCAAAAGTAATCGAGTGCTACATCCGAGCACTTGAAAATAAATCTTGATAGACGTTGCAAACATGCATTAACATGTTCATCGCATTTCCAAGGTTGTTCACGTTTGTTTTGGTTAGTTTGAAAGTAGCAACACAAAGGAATCGAATTTACTACAGAAATACATTTTTATTCTTCCTAATAAATACTGAAAATACAATTGCGGGATAAGATTTCACCTCGTATGGCAAGTTATTTTATGAAAACTGTCGGAAAACAGACTAAGTGTCATTCATTTATCCCGGTAACTGAATGAACAATTTACCTATTGGTACACATATGGCCCAATACGCGAGGAACGTGTTGAAGCGCGATAAAAGTATTGTCATCGGGAAGAAGTGAAACAAGAGAGCAGTACTCGCCTCCTTGCAGAAGTTGGCGCACTTCGGTTCAGTGGGGCAGTGATCGGAGAAAGGACGACACATGTTCTCCACAGCCTCAGCCCCGGGCAGCGGGGGTCCACCGGGGGACACCGGCCCACCGGGGGACACCGGCCTACCGGGAGACACCGGCCCACCGGGTTGTACCCCAGGGGAGTTCGAACCGCCAGGGAACACGCCAGACATCGGCGGGTTGGGGAGAGGGAACCTAACCAACAATTATTCTTTCGTTAAGTGGTTCGATGTTCCGAGATCAGTGTGCTGATAAGAGCGAACAAACTTTTTGTGGATAAGAAATATGATCTTTGAAGAAACAAGTTATCAATTACTGAAGAGAACTAACCTTAAGTCAAGTAAAATTAGTATAACAATTTTTATGTTCATTCCAGCAAGCTCAAAACAATGAGCAAACGCTATTTAAAATACAAGTGTTCCGCAATTGAAAGCAACGCTCTCTAAGCAACAGGGGCGTGACCATGTGCAGTATAACACACGCGCACTATGGCATAAATCACAACTGCCACGAAATATCAAATTGCTGCTCTGAAAATTTGCCTAAATTTAACCAAACTTAACAAAATGCCACAGTTCCTAAATTGCAATGAAAACTTCGAATTACCGCACGTGCACTGAAGAATCAATACGCACTACACGCATGTACTGCAAACTAGATAGACACATCCTACGCCAATTAACTAAAACCATTGAATTAACAAGAACTACCTTATTTCATTTTACTTTCAATTTTAAGCTCTCTCCTAGCTAACCCGATATTTCTCCCCGTTAGAAAAAGGGAATATAGTTAGTTAGTTAACTCCTCTTGCCCTAGATGCTTGAAACATACCAGCTCGAACGGAGGTAACCGTCATTGCTTCTTCACGTTAGTTACATGACATTTGAAGAGCCGATAAGCAAGATGAAAACATCAACTTGATAAGAACAACACAACCCTTTTAAATAGCTCATGATACTGCACAGACAGATGGGAGCAACATTCGAATAGTTTATTTACTAGCCAGATCTGCTCTTCAGCACTTGGGATGTCTACTATAAGACTCGACACACACACACGTACCTGATGCCTCCGCAGCCGACCTGCATGAGTTCACATCTGCCGGTGGCCATGCAGTACATCATGCTGCACACACGGTACCTTCCATTAGCACATGTATGCAGTGCATGAAGATCCGTACGAGCTAATTCAGCACACTGAGTAGTTTTTATGTCCAACTGCATGTCACAGTAAAGTCATTTTGCTTGGGTAATTTTTATAACATTCCCCTCAACTTAAAAAATATCATTGATGTTGATAGCCTAAGCTTTGCCAGCAACACTAAACGCCCCTGTTGTTAACATGGTCTTTCACTTCGATTTTTTATGAGATAACCTCTTAGAATTATTCGAATGTTATCTACACTTCTCAGGGTGCGGCAAACTTTTTGGCCGGGCTGTGTATTCTCATACAGTGTACTTTTCTGCGGTGCAGTTTGCTCGGAAAAAATCAGTTGTAAAATGTTAAAAAATCAAAGCACTCTCCTAATAAGACACGTATTTTTACAAAATTTTCGTGTCGTAATAGTATATTTATCATTTCTTCCTTAAATCTTATGATTTTATTTTGGCCTATATAAATTATTAAATAGTCACGTAGATTCAGCCATTCTAGATAACACAAGAAAATACATACATTCAAAGTAGTCTAGGGTGTTCTTATTTCGGCGATTCACTTAATTAACTTCGCTTTGGCGATTTACTATCCGATAAACTTCGCTTTGGTTAGAAAATTTTCTTAAAAATTAAAGTTTTCCCGGTGTTTATTTCCTGAAAAGCAGCCATTCGTCACATATTTGCTGTGAATACTCCAGAAGTAACATCTCAACAGAATATTAAACTACGCTAACCTTTAACACTTTGACTGCAACGTGAGCCACCGGTGGGACACGGAGGGAATTTTCATAATGCTGCTGACCGACCAGTGGTCAAAACTCAATATTCATAAACACTTAATGAAAAATAAATGGAGGCACGATACAGTTCATGTTTACTATTTTCAACCGTAGTTATGACAATTGACTAAATTTGAGTTGAATATTAAACTTTAGTTTCTCACCTGCCGCAGTCAAAGTGTTAAGTTAATCCGACGTAACACTACGTAGCAGTCGTTACTGTAAGCATTTCCTTCGACCTCTTGCTCCTTGCACGCAATCCCATCAGCCAGCCTCTCACAAACAATCCCCTTCTACAACCCAGCCTCCCACAAGTCACTCCCACCACCCAGCCTCCCACGAGTCACTCTCACCACCCAGCAACAGGAAGACTTACTTAGGCTGGCACTGGACGCCCACGCCGGGCTGGTAACCACAGCGTCCCTGCGCCTCACACCGCTGACTCGACAGGCAGAACTCCTGCAGGGAAATGCAGTATCTTTAGCAGACTGTATCTTCAGGTTCTATAAGCATAATGTGCACAATTTCATGAAAAAACGGATATACGCAAGAAAATTTGGTAATTCTCAAATTTTTTACACCTCGTGTTCACGACGGTGCAAATAAGCATGTGCAAGAGGTTTGCGACGAAAAAATGTTCTGTTCAAAACCCAATTTTGCAGTAAAGTTCACGGCCGAACACCATGAAAAATACACTTTTTCTTGAAGCTGCCGGCCACAACCTAGCGAGAGTGGCCCACGTGGCAAACTCCTTAGTTTGGTTTGCTGAGAGTCGTTTCACCGCTGAGATTCAGATAAGCGAGATTTACATCAGAATACTTAATGACCATGCTTAACTAACGTATTCCTGTTGTCTCGTGCAGTAACATGTCTACATCGATACTCAGAGTTTCTGATATTGATTATTAAATATTTAGACTCAATGATTCTTTTGTTCCTAACGCTTCAACAGGAATGAAACAGGACACGTTTTCCCTATAGTACGCAAAACTGCAAAAGATTAGTTCGTGGAACACTGGTTTTACCATTAAAAAATCACTGAAATTATTAAAATCTACAAGCGTAAAGATACATAAGCACTACTCGTTAAATTTTATTTCTCTTATGATACAGCAACCAGCAGCAGCAGCAGAGAAATGAAATATATTACAAGCAAGCAGTACGCGACAGGCTGAGCTCAAAGAGTTCAGGAGTGAGAGCTGCACCCTCTGGAACCTTCACCTGAGGAGCCACCTTGACCTTTCCGGCGGCTGAGGCCCTGGCTCACAATGACCACAAAAGGTCAGATAATAGTGCAATCTGAGCAGCATCGAACGGCCGTCTCCCTCAAACATCGACTGAGCAGCAGCGGTCAGTTAGTAAACAGTGATCTTCAGCCTCATGTTTAGCTTTGGTAATGTGAAATCCAGTAAATAGCAAGGTAAGTTTTAATAAATGAAAAAATGGACAACTGAGAAACTGGCCATCACGCCCAGAGCTGTACCTTAAAACTTCATTTCTTAAAATTTGAAAGCGCAGCCACGCCGTCTCTGAATTTGAACAGGTACTTCAGTACGCCGAGAAGTACGCTTCACGTTTCTCAATTAAACGTGAATGTTAATTTTATTAGGCATCAAAATAGGGTAGTGTAGTTGTAAACTTTTCGTGATGAAAGTTCCCGCGCTACATTATGCGCTCAAGCGTGTCCTGCACATCTAACAACGAAAAAAGTAATTTGTGCAAATGAGCCGATCACTCAAGTGCTTGAAATCCACTGACTGGCTATCAGTGCTTCAAGGTTTGCCTCAACTCATCACGTTCATTTTATTACGGAGTAAAAAGAGTAGCTCCTAACTTCTAAAGCTTTGCTAAGGTGTCGGGAGCTATATTTCGACCTGAAAATTAAGTAATTATATACTTGAAATAGCACCAGAGTCAGTAAAAAGATATAGAGTCAATGCAGCTGGTACGGAGACACTTAGTCGATTGATGCAGCTGGTACGAGAACACTGAGTCAATTGATGCAGCCGGTACACGACACTGATTCACTTAATAAAGGTGGTGTAGAAATACGAAATACATGATCTTGAACCGCTCAGTACCAGAACCAATTGCTGACCTTGAACGCTCCTCACTAAAGACAACCGCATGAAGCTTCAAATGACTCATATCGATCTAAGGTACAAAGGCCGCTGCCTGATTACTTGGACAACACTCTCGCATGCAATGAATGTTTTACTTTCGCAGCGACGCGATGATTGCCAAGGCTGCCAAGGAAGCAGCTAGGAAATACCAGTCGGCAAACATTTCTCCTGACAGAAAACAGCATAGAAACCCGATTCAAAATAGCAGTGATGATAACGAAAGAGTCACAAGTTCACAGAAGAATATGAGAAACAACTCACGTGAGACTAGAACATGAGCTGAACGCGGATGTTCGAGGAATAATATTCGTATGAAAATTTCACTGAACATTAACTGCATGCTGGCACAATTACCTACTTTAAACTTTTTAGATGAAATCTCACATTTGGCTTGGCGATCCAACCATGTTAGACCTTGTTTTTATATACAATTGGTTTCAGTCATCGTATTTAAACTTCGTAATTCAATTTGCTTTGAACTTTTATAATTCTCAGAGTAAAATGTCCCGAGTTGAGATTCATACCTGTTTCTTTTCCATACCGCAATTACGAACAAACTACAGCAGCGGCAATCTGCAGCAGAATATCTGCAAGGCAAAACAAGTAGAAAGCTACTACATTAGCCCTTTACCGTCTTAGTGTTTTCTCTTGTTCTACGCAATCACAACCACTACTGTTAGAATGAAACAAGCGTGGTGTTTCCATTGACAACAGAATGAGGGAAAAACTGACACTCGCGTGTGAATTTCAAAAACACACTGGGAACAAATTCGACAATCATAGAAATAAATTACAGTAGTTTATAAAAGTGGACTTGGAAATCCGATAAAAGTTAACATGGTGTAAAGGTATAATTACTTGTTTTTGTCGCGAGTAAAGGTCGTGAGTATCGCAAGGCACGCCCGCCTCACATAACTTCTCCACGCGAGAAAATCAATGAAAGCCTTCTGAGAACCTTGCATTTCTGAGACGTAAACGCATGCAAGCAACACTGGACACGTATAAAATAGCTGGACCAACATTAATGTCACTCTAACACGAATTCAAAGCAAAAAACAGGCATCTCTCACCTGGGTATTCCACGATGGAACAAGTTGAGGAATCTAAATTATGATTTAAAAAATAGGCTAAAAAAACAACCCACCGTATTACTTTGGAGTGATTTCTTTTTCAACGAAATAAAAAAGGAAAAATTGCCAACAGCTACCGACCATAAGCCAAGTATAAAATTAAGTTCAATGAAGCCTTGAAAGAAAAATAAAGAAAAATTCCATTAAATTTGAAAGATGGATGGGATGCTATTGTTGGAAGAAACGCAAATAGCTTTCAGGAGTGAATATAATGTGGAATAAAGTCTACGCTATCATTAGCAAAGACGTCTTAGTTACGAACTACGGGCCAACAGCTACAAAGCCAAACAGGACAAATGATGCGGTAACATATCAGACCTGGGCGGGAGGACAATGAGACAATCCGTCCCGTTCAGGGACTGACGAACGAACGGTCAATACGGACAAGGATCTGACCATGGCGGCAAGAGGAGGACAGAGTGACTGCGCAACGCAGTCACTGCGGTACGCACAAAACACCTGTCGTGTAAACCCCACTCTATGATTTCTGTACTTTCAAATTGTGTGCAGAGCAAGCGCCAACACGACATCCTGTTTTTAATGTTATAATTTTTTCTAATTTTTTTTTCCTGGATGCCATAAACTAAGCTAGGGTTTCTAGGAAATTGACCACACTTGGAGACCATCAAACGAAGCGACATAGAAAAAAGTAATGCTGTAGAACTCAGCAACTCATAGCGTGAGTCTGGAGGTCGTGTTCTCAGAAATATTCATGATAAATAACGCTAACTGAAGTCAATCAAAATTGTATCAAAAAGAACGAATACCAATGCAGTAGTTAATTAAAAAATAGAAGCAGCCTCATAGTGCACCATAACCCTTTCTACTCCCAGAGTCATGTAACAGTCGGAAGAGCCAGCAGAGATACAACGTCAAATTGCATAGGAGTTCAGTTCTGCAGTACAGCCCAAATCGTAACACGCGCTAAGCGAAAAATGCAAAAGGTTAAATCATAAAACACGTTCCTGCCAAACGCTCACATTCAATTATCAACTAGACATGAAGAGGTAGATCATATAAAAGCTTCTATTTCAGGGAGTTAAACACTCTAGTCCTATTACGGCCATCTTGAATAAAAGGAAAATTGTTAGACTACGATAATTTTCTAGTATCGAATACACCTTGAATAATTTAACTAACACTAAATCACAAAAAAATTTACTCGAGAATTGCTATGTAACGGTTAGAGCGTTGTCCGACATTAAATTTTTGAGACAAAATCGAACCCACCTGAGATGCTGGACACTTTATCGTAGCATTGCTGGTCGTGTTGCTGGTTGCGCTGGTGGTGGTTGTGGTGTTGCTTACAGCGGCAATCCTGGTGCTTCTGCAGCTGCCAGCCTCCACACAGCGTTGCATCGACACACAAAACTCCTGTGCCACACACGCTTTAGAACACAAATCTCCTGTGCCACACACGCTTTAGAACACAAAACTCGTGTGCTAGATTCGGTTTAGAACACCAAACACTTCTGTGCCACACACGCTCTAAAAAACAAAAATCCAGGGTCACACACGGTTTAGAACACAAATAGATTGATTTTGTTTAACATAAATGCCGCCCGACATCAAACAGTAAAACTATGGTTGAAAAATTTAAAAACGTCAAACTCCTTAATCGTAGACGAACAAAACATGGAAATTTTACATCCAAACAATCTGTAAAAGAATGAAAAGTCCACAACCTCACCCAATTGTGCCAACGCAAAAAATCCTCAACTCTATCATACTAAAATAAACTTCAGAGAATTGAACGTGAGCCTCGGCGTGAGTATTGTTTAAGAAAAGAAAAATTTGTACCACAAAAACAAGGTTTCCAACACCTGAGAACATCACACATTTCACACGGGAGTCGTAAATGCAACACAAATAAATCATTGTGTTTTCTCGTTTTCGTTATCAATACGAAGCACCGAGTCATCTAATTGATGCGTGTGAGCGTGGAGTGGTCACCTCAAGCTACAAGTGATGCACGCATTCCGCTCTGATGGAGATATGTCATAGCTCCTTATGTCCTCAGCCTAAAGTGTCGGAGGAATGAAGTTAAAGCGTTAACAGCCGTTTTATGAATCTAAAATTGACTTTTCATGCTTCAGTAGGATTTTTCCACTGCCTTTTATGACGTTTGTTTCTGGCGGCCCGCCATACGAAATAATGGGGGTAGTAGCTATTAGTTAACTCAGTGGGGATAGAATGGGCAATAGTTTTAGGTTACTTAAGGTTTGTCTAGCCCATGCTATGGGGCTTGGCGCCCCCAGGAGGATTTTAGGTTGTTCCAGCTATAGCCAAGCCTTCGGGGCTTCTATCTTTCGAGTCCTCTTTACTCCTTTCAGTTTGCATAGTTTCTCCACCATCTCTTTTTGGCCTCGTCTTCCTCGTCCTTCCTAACTTGCTGTTCCTGTGTGCAGGATACCCTATATGGGAACACACCTAAGGCATAAAATCTCCGTTTTTTCAACAGTCCACACTAAATAATCCCAGCCCCGAATTCACTCAAAATCGCCTTTTTTGTCGCTGGATACTCTTAACAAAAACTAATGTAATAATAAAAATAATAATCAAGCAGTTATTCTACTTCTATCACCTCAAAATTGATGGCATTGTCGAGAACTGTCATAATCTCGTTTTTGGAAGAACGACATCAGTTTCTTACGGTCTGTGACCAAAATGAGAGCCATTTTCTTTACCAAATAATCATGAGCAAGATAGGGGAGCAATTCAACGGTGTTCCATGTCGCTCGGCAGAAAGTTAGTTCTCACACTTTGTAAGGTAAAGTGTAATCTTGGCGTCCATTAAAGTTTAAAAAGGCGCACACTATACGGATATCATGTGTGAAATTGAATAACAAAATACGTCATCGAATCTTTAAATAAATGAGCCTACTTCCGTGTTTATAAGAACATGAGGGCAGATTTTGCGTCACCTGAGAATTTTACTGGAAGTCACGTTGTAAGAGGCAGAAAGCATTCTCCCTAGCGAATGGTGTGAGCGCAATAGTGGGCAGACATCGAGTTGTTCATTACAAGTTATTTGGGTACTTTAGCATACCGAAATGTTGGAAACGCTAATGAAATAAATAAACTACAACACAATATGGTCTATTGCAAATAGTGAGTTTTCAAACTCTCGAACACCTTTCACAAGAGTGCAATAATTCAATCAACGCTGTTCTGCTCACAGATTTATAACTAAACTGAGCCGATGAACAAACCTGCTCTGCCCCGCAGACTTCACGGCCGCCGTCTCCGCATTGACCGTCCGACACGCACGTCCCCATGCTAGCGCAGAACACCTGCGGATTATTAGATTAGAGAAGTTAGTTTAAGCCTCCCTGACCACAATGAAAGTGTTCCAAAGAGTAGTAGGAGAAAAGTACCATTAAGTTTGGAATGAAGAAAACGGGGAATCTATATATACTCTGTGTTCCCATACAAGTTCTATTGAGCATATAAACAGTAAATCAGTATGAAATTTATGAACCAAAATAAAAGTTTAAGAAAAAAAAAGAAGGTACTGTGGAGAATGCCCACACAGTACGACGACACTTCATGTAAATCAGAAACTGCGCTCGCGCTGTGAAAATACTTTTCTCTTTTTTACCGCAAGCAAATAAAAAAATATATTTCATTGAATAGCGGTCTGACATAGAGAACGGGGACTCACCATGAAGCTCGTACGCTACATTGGCCTATCTAGGAGGTAGACAGAGGTACTGCACAATTCATAAACGTCTCGAACGACAACGAGCTGTTTGAACTTCAAATCTTTAGTGAACACCTTCTTGGCCCATCTTAATTCTCTGGTTTAGGCTATTTCAGAATGTTGTTCTATTTTTACTTTGACAGATAAATTTCTGCACACCAGAGTGCGTATTTCTACGTCAGGGGGAATTTAGAAACTACCGATCAAAGATTTGTGTCTACTCAACAGGAAGGAGAATTTCTCGCAAAAACACCACTTATGAAATATGCACGAGAGTTTCATCTTAACTAATACCCCATCAAGGGAAATTTGATACGACTTCACTGCGTAACAATTCGCCAACCCAACACAAAGAAACTTGCTGCAGGAACTCCATCATTCCGCACCTGCCCGATGGGACAGCCTGACGCGCTGACCCGGAGGTCTCCACTGCCGTCCGCCTCGTCGCACTCCCCCGCAGCCACGCAGTGACCCTTCTCCAGGCAGAACACCTGCGGCACAGGGCACCGCATTTATTCCTCAGTGATAACTGCTGCAGAAATTTTTTGTTTAAATTCAACGAAAAAGTAAAACTAAGGAAGGAAACGGGGTACAATGATTGTTTCCAAGCATGGTGTGAAGGTATTCAAAATTTGGATTTTGTGCTCGAAATGAAAACATAGATTACCTTAGAAAGCAGAAACTCTTGTGAAAAGAACGTACTGCATTCAAGTAGAGTCTACCACACTAATTTAAAATCATGCTTTATTAAAAAAACTCAAATGTGGAAGAATATGATCTGCATCTCAAGCCAGTGAAAACGTGAAACATAAAGACATATTTTTAAGAAATTTTGAGACACAATCAGTACTAGTGAAACATCAGCGTATTCAGATTAATTCGTGACAAAAATTCAGAAGAATGTTTGCAAGAGAATCCTAAACACTCTAGTCGGACTGTTAAATGAAGAGGCAAAGGCAAAAATAAACTCAAAACTTCCTGCGTAATACTTGACTTTAAAAAAACAGAGCTGTGAGTCAAAAGCAAATCGGAGGACCAAAAACTCGGATTCACTCGTAAGTAGAGAGGAGCAAAGCCGCGTTTGGGATGTTCCCTTTCGAAGGAAGTAATCTCAAAGTTTCCTAGCCCCTCCCCTTCATTACATAGGGTGTCCACGAAAATGTATACAGAGATTTTAAGTGTTAGTAGTATCATAGATGTATGATACCGTGCAACGTTTTGATTACGATACATTTCTTTAGCTTTTACCCCTCCAAAATTCAACTTAATAAACATGATAAAATAATATTGTTATTGTTTCATTATAATATTGCGTCATAGATACATCAATGGATACATTTTTCATGTACAGCCTGTAAAGTAAACACTGCACTACTATTAAAACCCAAACCAAGGCAGTTCATAGTGCACACGACGTGGAGACCAGCTCCAATTGTGCAACCAAAAGACGCAAGCCACCAACCACTACACACCGCCCTCACCTGCCCAGGCCCGCACGAGTTGGCGAGCCAACGAGGCTTCGAGGATGTGTCGGACTTGGCATCACACTGGCCAGGCTCTGTACACACGCCGCGGCTCATGCAAAACGCCTGAACATCAAAAATGGAAAAGTGATAAGCATTATTTGAAAAACATCAAACTTTCCCGAAGACTCTTCAGCTTCAAGATATGCTCAAGAATGATAAGTTCTGAAGCAAAACTTTAAGAAAGATTAGTTCTTTGAAGTGTGCAAACACTAAACAGATATTTGAAAATTGTTCGGATCAGTGACGTTGGTTAACTCTTTGACTGCTTCGTTAGCCATCGATGATCACAAAGGGAATTTTCATATTGCTGCAGACCGATCAGCGATCACAGTCACAGACTTAATTTTTATAAATGAAAATCAAGGCTAACCGAAGGCACGATCCAGCTAATGCTTGCTATTTTTAAAACCGCTCGCTACAATTTACTTTATATTTTAGTTGAATACTGAACTTCCGTTTAACCCATCACAGTCAACGTGTTAATAAAGCCTATTCAAGCAACAATGAAGAGCAACGAAAAGAAAGATCAGCAAAGTATGTGAACAATAGATACTTGAAAATCGTTCGAGTCAGTAAAGTTAGTTGAACAAAAGCAGCGACTGAGGGTAACAAAATGAAAGATGAGAAACAAAGAGTTTGGAACAATAGACGCTTGTATAAGTTGGTTGCCTGGCTGCGCTCCAGTCGTCAAGATAAACTCCGTAAACTCGAGCAACGAATCGAACAAGCAGACAACGCCAGCTCTAGCTAGGTACTTGGTGCACCGGGATACGCACTTCAGTGCATTGATTGATCTCCGCCTTCTCCGAATTAACAAAAGACTGCCGCTCACACGTGTAATTTTCACAGTCTCGAGGGCGAAATGCTTACATCCATGACTTTACTTTGCTTTCAAAGAAAGCACATTAGTGCTCAACGAACGCTTATATCCGCACAAATAACAGTTTTCACTTCATAACTCGACATTTAGATTTACCATTTGCGTTCTAATCTTTCAAGAATTATTCCCTCACATTTACCTCTTTACTTACCCAGTCTAACTTTTTCGCCGCCTGCATGTGTGTTTTTCGCCTCCTAAGCGATTTAAGCGATGAAATCGCTAAGGCGGCGAAAAACAAGCATGCAGGCCGCGAAAATTTTAGACTAGGTTACAGTTTGGGTAATATTCAGTTTTTACGATTGAGCTATAACTGCATTTATGACAATTCTGTACTTTATCACAGTAAGAAATCATCGAATCCTTTCATTTTGCGGCACCTCGACAATGGTAAATATAATCATTGCTCGTAAAAATACAGGAAGCCATTATTATTTATGCTCGTGAAGAACTGTTTATTTTCCAGTAGGAATCTTCTTCAAATTAGGAACTCAAACATAATACCAGTGAGCGAGTGAGGAAGCTTTATTGGACACCTCGTTTTTGCGCGAGTCTTTGTTGGACTCCTTATCATTTCAACAAATTTTGTTCAAATTCTGGCAAATTAACACAAATCATTTGCCCAAGATCACGTGAACTCAGTAATATTCAACGCATCAGATGCGTAGTACAGTTGAATATCTTTTATGCTCACCTACTTCTTTTTTGATCTCTGTTTTCTGATATTTTGAATAGGTCATTTTAACCAACGTCATTGGTTCGAATAATTTGAAAATTTCTGTTGTGCGCCAGCACGCTTGAGGGAAGAAAAGTGTTAATACGAGGCAATAGCGATAATGAAATGTGTAAAATTCAAAAACAGAAACAGTTTCTTATTATGAATCTGCGAGAAAAACATTACACAAAAACAATGCATTGTTCTGAGTTGATGGCACCTCCGACTGTTGGGGCTCCTTCACCTAGACTACTGATCATCTCTCGCTCATCCTCCAGGTACATAAGGGAAAATAAGTTTTGCATTAATGCGATATTGCAATGCAGCTGACAATGTCCAAACGAGTCCAACAGGACGCGCGCTCGAACATGGTGTCCATAAAATTTCCCTGCTGGCTACTGAGAAACAGTTCAAAATTCCCATTAGAAATGTAAAAACCATTTGCATTTAATCCTGAACATGAAGCCTCATTTTTTTTTAACCCCTTGTCATTGTTTCATGTCAGAAATGTTTTCAAACAGTTCTGCTAGATGTAATGCTAATGGTTTTTTGTAAAAAAATTCTTCTGAGCATCAGATTAAAAGCGTAATCCCAGATTCTTCCTTTCCATACTTTGGCTTTTAATCTTTAGTCATAAAACTTTGTTGAGTATAAGCTCCACCTGTACACATGTTTCTACACCACTTGTGAGCCAGACCTATCGCCTTTTGAAGTTTTCTTCTTGCTGAGAAGTGCAACAGAGTTTTTCACAAATCAAACGAGCAGTTCCCAATCCCTGAGTCATGGTCTATTCATACTTCACACAAACTTAAAAGATGAGTGACTGAACTTGAAAACCGACTGGGCAACTGAGAGCCGACATCCAATTTATGGTCTCGAGGGTGAATTATTCAGTTGTAACACAACGCAGGCATTTGCATACGCGCGCCAAGTGCAAACTACACCGGCTCCCTCCCTGGCTCCGTTGTCATGGTCACGAGTCTGTGTTTACTGCAGCCAGTGGCTGCCTCCACACCTCCATGCCTGCCTCCACACCTCCATGTCTGCCTCCACACCTCCATGCCTGCCTCCACACCTCCATGCCTGCCTCCACACCTCCATGCCTGCC